>PVJC01019899.1:0-29723 GCA_004026665.1 Murina feae | reverse complement strand
TGATCCCCGGAAGGGACCTGGGGAGCCACCAAGGAGGCCCCCAGCCCCCAAGAGCTTGCTTTCCTGCTCCCTAGTGGCCCCCAAAGGGCCTGGGGAGCCACCAAGCAGGCCGCTGACTCTTTCCCACTCAACCTGTGCCCTGCTGCCTTCCTTTCCCACTCCCTAGTGCCGTCAAGGGGTCTGGAGACCCGTCAAGCAGTACCCCGGCCCCTGCAGCCTTGCTTTCCCGCTCCCCGGTGCCCTGCAAAGGACCTGGGCAGCCACCAAGCAGACCGACCCCCCGTTGCCTCTTTCCTGCTCCCCGTCCCACCGTCTTGCTTTCCTGCTCCCCGGTACCCTGCAAGGGGCCTGGGAAGCCCACCAAGCAGGCCACTGACCCCCCCACTGCCTCTTTCCCGTTTCTCAATGCCCCTCAAAGGGCCTGAGGAGCCGCCAAGCAGGCCACCAACCCTGCCGCCTGTTTCCCACTTACTGGTCCTGGGTCCTGCGCTGTTCCGCCCTGCAGCCGCTCTGTGCACTCGGGAGGTCCCTCAGCCCGGTCTGTGCCCTCTCACAGTCTGGGACCCCTTGGGGGATGTCCACCTGCACAGCTTGGGTGAGGGGCTTTAAGGCTGGGTGAGGGGCTTTAAGGCTGCCCACAGCTCCCATTGACCCAATGTCCCAGCAAGGCTGGCTGGACACAGGTTTCTGGGGTTTGTTTATCTCCTATAATTGATGCTGTTCCTTTAAGAAGCTGAGGCTTAGTAACAGAAGCCTCCTTTCTGCTTCAGCTTGTGGCTTCTATAATGAAATAATGTTACTCTTAGGCCTGCTGTTTCCTTCAGCTCCCAAGGATTCTATGATTTATACTATGTTGCAAACATGCTTTGTTTTGCTTTGGGCGAGGATTGGGGCCGGAGTGTAGACAGTTTCACTTTCACTCCTGCTGCAATGGAAACTGCTGTTTACTCTGTGAGTGGCGACCGCCATGTTGGCTGGGTTAATTTGCATACAGTTGCTCTGATTGGCTGGTAGGCGTCCCGAAGAAACGGTTAATTTTACTATTTCGCTTTTATTAGTTAAGATAATATATACATATAATGAATTTCTCATTGAGACCCTGCTTTCAACTTATTTTGATTGTATACCCAGATGTGGAGTTTCTAGATCATATAGTAATTCCACTCTTAATTTTTTGAGGAACTGTTGCCATACTGTTTTCCACAGAGGCTGTAACATTTTAATTTTCCACTAATAGTGGACAAGGGTTTCATTTTCTCCACTTCTTCCACAACACTTGCTGTTTTATGTCATTTATTTTTATTTATAGTAGCTATCCTAATAGGTGTGAGGTGACAAATAATTATACTTTTGATTAGCATTTTCCTAATGTTTAATGGTGTTGAACATTTTTCCACATTCTTATTGGCAATTTGTATATCCTTTTTGGACACCATGGAAGGGATTTTAAACAATGATGTGACATAGTCAGATTTGGATTTTGGAAAGATCACAACAACAGGTTAAGTGGAAGATGGATTATACAGGGAAATAAGTAAATGTAGGGTAACCAGACAGGAGGCTCTCAAGGTTTCTATTTTTTTTTTTTTTTGATGGGGCAGGGCTTGATTAGAAGGACTTGGGAAGGTACTTAAAACTGAAATTATACTTTCTCACTTTTATTATTCCATTATATATCAGGGCACATTTTTATTCATGACTAAAACACAAAGTACTCTACTATATGCTGGCCTGTTCTTCAGCAATTTCTGTGAAGTAGAGAAACAATACTGGGAAAAATATTAGTTGACCTTTAGTCTTATTCAGAGATCTTAGAAATTCTCTCTTTATATATCATAGCACATATTTGATAGTAAATAAATAAGTTATCTAAATATAAATAAGTGCAGAAATCGGAATCATCTATAACTGCATCTTTTTATTATCCTCTGCTATAAAATTATACTAATAGGATTTCCTGGACTTCCCTAACCTTTAATTTTTTCTTCTATCATTCCATATCTTTTAAAACATAGATGTAGCATAAATTATTTAATCACTTCTCTACTATCAGCCATTTATGCTGTTTTCACATTGCAGTAGATTCCCTGTACATAAATATGGCTGCATTTCCACTAATTTTCTTTGGATACATTTCCAAAAGTGGAATTACTAGATAGATAACTTAGAACAGTTCCCAGTGCTTAGCTAATGTTAAATAAGTATTTCTTGAATGATTTAAATAAATATTTTTGATACTTATTTCTGAATTTTTCTTCAAGATCATTGTGCATCTGGGCATTTGCCTCCAACATTACCACTGCTTCCTTTGGCTGAATTTAACTGTATCCCCTTTCTTATTTACTATTATATTTTAGTCTTTGCTAATTTTATTGGTGAAAATAGTGTCTTATTTTTAAAATTTGTATTTCTTTGAATACTTGCGAGGCCACCTATATTTCCATCTGCCCATTTGACCCAATTCACTTGTGAATTGTCTATCCATGTGTACAGTTTTCAAGTCTGATTACAGATTAATGAGAAGAGACTATGACATCCCCTTACCTAAGATCCTGGTTTCCTGGTGTTGTGGGATGAATCATGTTATCCCAAAAGATACGTCCTGAATTACTAGTTGTAGGAGAATAACAAGAGGCAAGAGAGTTAGCTATATTGAAAGTTAAAGTTATACAGTGACAAAGACTTGGCCATGTGCTCACCAATATAATTTCCTCTTCCTGGAAACATAAGAAACCTATGTTTCCCAGCCTTACTTGAAATTAGATAAAGGTCATATAACTCAGGAAATACCAATGAAACATGGGTGTAAGTTATGTAATCTACTTTTGGCCTGGCCCTTAAAAGTATCTCTAGCCTGCTACATCAAGAAACTATGACATTTTTTCAACTCAACATCAAAAAACAAATAATTCATTTAATATATGGACAAGTGTCCTGAATAGACACTTTTCCAAAGAGGATATACAGATGGCCAATAGACATATGAAAAGATGCTCAATGTCACTAATCATCAGAGAAATGCAAATTAAAACTACAATGAGATATCACCTCAGACCTGTCAGAATGGCCACCATCAATAAGTCAATAAAAAACAAGTGTTGGTGATAATGTGGAGAAAAGGGAACCCTTGTGCACTGTTGGTGCACTGCAGATTGGTGCAGCCACTGTGGAAAGCAGTATGGGGTTACCTCAAAACATTAAAAATGGAACTGCCTTATGACCCAACAATTCTACTTCTGGAAATATATTCAAAGAAACCCAAAACACATGAAAAAAGATATGCATCCCTGTTTGTTGCAGTGTTATTTACAACTAGAGGTCCAGTGCATGAAATTCATGCATGGGTAGGGTCCTTATTGGCTGCTGGCTGTTGGCTGCTTGCTGGGGCTCCTCCCTTCCTCCGGCTGCCAGCCACCGCCACTGCTTCTTCCCCCCAGGCTGCCTGCCATGGCCGTCACTGCCAGCTGATGGGGCCTCCCTTTCCCTAGCCACCTGTTGCCACTGTTGCCAGTCGGGGTGGGGGTGGGGGGCTCCCTTCTGCCAGCCCTGCCCCCTGGTCAAACTCCCAGTCAAACTTTTGGTCAAGAGGACAATTTGCATATTAGGCTTTTATTATATGGATATCCAAGATTTGGAAGCAGCCCCAAATACCCACCAGTAGATGAGTGGATAACAAAGCCAGGTACATTAACACAATGGAATACTACTCAGCCATAAAAAAGTAGGCTTTACCCTTTGCAACAGCATGAATAGACCTGGAGAACACTATGTTAAGTGAAATAAGCCAGTCAGAGAAAGAGAAGTACCATATGATTTCACTTATATGTGGAATCTAATGAACAAAATAAACTAACAAAGAGGAGACAGACTCATAAATACAGAAAACAGACTGAGAACTGTCAGAGGGGAGGGCATAGTGGGGGTTGAGTGAGATGAGTGAAGGGATTAAGCATAGAAAAAAAGAAAGACTCATGGACACCAACATCTGAAGGGAGGAGGTAACTGGTGATGGTAGGAGACACAATTTGGGGTGGTAAGTACAGTACAATATACACATAATGTATAATAGAATTGTATACCTGAAACATATATAATTTTATTAGCCAACATCACCCCAATAGATTTAATTTAAAAAGAACAATAAGATAGGTATGTTTTCTGGTCTCAAAAAGGTTATATTCTAGTGGGTTGAGGGAGAAGATTAATAAGTAAGATGTCAGATGGAGGACTATGCAGGATGTCAGGGACAAACTGCTTGGAGAGGTGACAATTAAATTGAAATCTTAATGGTAAGAGGTAGCCAACCATGAGATGATATGAGCAATGGTAACTACTAATGCCAAAGCTCTAAAGTGAGGAGTTGAAACACACTGGATCCATCAGAGCTGTTGCAAATAAAGAGGGAGAGATAGACAAGAATGAGAATATGAAGGGTTCTATATGTTAGAAAAAAGAGTTTTGATTTTATTCTTAGGTAGGGGAAAGTCTAAGAGGGTTTTAAATTGCAGAATGATATGATCTAACTCACATTTTTATAACAGATCAGGCTACTTATGTGACAAATGGATTAAAAAGGGAACAAAAGTGAAAGCAAGGAAATTAGTTTGAAGGTCAAGTGATGGTGATAAGCAGTTCATTATGGTGGTAGCAGTAAAAATGGAGAGAAGTCAATGGATTGAGAAGATATTTAGGGACAGTGTTGTTGGTGTGTTATTTTTGTGTGTGTGTGTGTTTGTTGTTTTGTATTTTTTTAATATGCATTGAATCTTACATTCAGTGGTTGGGTTTATAACTTTCAAAGTTTAACTTTCCCATCCACAACTGTCACCACTTACATACAAAGAAAAACAAGATACTATTAAATGGTGAAAGATTAGGGAAGACCTAGGAAATAGAATTGTATTTTAAAAAGAAATATATAAAATTCTCATATGGGGCAGAGTGCTGTGCTGTCATGGCTCTACTTCTAAAATAGACTAAAACTATAAGTATCAAGAAGAAATGAAAAAAAATTAATTACAAAAGACACTGACTATTTATACAGAGGAAAACAAAATAACTTTACCCCTTCCTACCCTCTGGTGGCTACACATTACCATGCAGTTTGTCATTTTTGAAGCCCTTGATAGGATGGCCATTTTAAACTCCCCTTAGAAATTCTACTAATACACCATTTAACTAAAATGGTATTGGATTAAAATACAACAACCAAGAAGTAAGTCCTCTCTACTAATCCTGATAACAATATATTCATGAAGGGATAGAATATATTTTCATTTTAGAGCTCCACAGACTCACCTATAACTGTACTGGTACTCGACTGCCTAATCCCATTCTGATTCTACAGTATCAGATGCCATAAACAAGTACTGTTCTTGCCTTTTGTGTTTTTTTTTTACTTGCTTGCTTTTTTTGTGTATCTTTGTGCTGCAGACAAATATCTAAAACCTGTCCGGTTAAGTTTCGTCCTTTCACAAATTGCTTCCTCTTCAAAATACGACAATTGCAACAGAAAATGTCTTTTGTTCTCCTTTCTTTTTCCAACTTAAGAGCAGAGGCCCCACACTAGAGAGAATATTAACTGACTTGGAAATGCTCAACTCCCCCTCCAACCTTCCATGCTTCACTCAACTACCTCAAATCCTTTTTGAAAAAGTAATTAGATATCAATGAAGACATAGTTGAGTGCAAACGCACTACTCACCCCTCCACGTCTTGTCCCTTTGCAGCGTCCCCGTCTCTCAGGCGCCTTCCTCTTCTGCCTCCTGCCGGCCTCCGCGGGGCATGCGCTGTCGCAGTTCGTCACTTTGTCTTCATGTCTTTGGGTTGAGCCACTGTCCTCCTGCCCTGGACATCAGGCGACATCTCACCCCAGCCAGGACCTAACGCCCAGGGAACAGACTTGCTGTCCAGACTGATAACGTGGGTTGGCATTCTTGCTAGATGTTTATAATCTTGAGATCATTTAACGTTTCATATCATCCCTGAAAGCAGCTGTTTCCAGTCCGGAAGTGCGCTACACAGACCATCTCTGTGGGGACACCAGCAGGAAGCTCTGCCACGCCAGACAGGAAGTTCTGCCGCCCCGCGAGTCACCACTTCGCCAGGGCTTGGGGCCGGAGTGGAATCTGGGAGAAACTAGAATTCGGAAACGAGCCCAGGGACCGTGTCCCAGAATACCTTGGCCGTGGGAGGTATCTAGAGAGACTGGGGGGGGGGGGCGACGTGAGAGGAGAGCCATCCGGGTACTCGTCCTCCATTAGACCTAGAGCAGGGTTGCCGCCATTTGCAGCCTCTTCAGAGAGAATACGCAGGTGTCCTTCAAGCTCCTGTCCAATCGGAGAGGTTGACTGAGAAGCCGGCTTCCTCCCCCGCCTCTCCCGCCTCTCCCGCCAACCTTCTCTCCCCAGCTCTCAGGACCCTGGAGACAGCCTCCCGCCAAACCGCTCCTCCTCCTGTGATTGGCTGGCCCAGGAGCCTTCGGCCAATGGGGCTGCGGGATTCCCGCTGACTAAGCTGAGAGCTGGCGAGCAGGAAGCGCGTGCGCTGACAGAAGAGCGCGAGTGCAGCAGCTCTGGTGTGTGGCGCCGCAGTCTCGCCATAGCGCCTCGCAGTTACCACCTCCCACCAGTGCGGGAAGGTACTGGGCCGAGGTGGGGAGGTGGGCGCCGGAGAGTGTGACTGCTGGAGTTGGCGGCGAGGGCCAACCCTGCGCTCCGGCTTCTGAAAGTCCCCCGCTGACGAGCATCTTCCTCAAAGGGAGTAGGGCCGGGGCGCCCAGCTGTGCGGACCTTCCCTGAAGGCCTGCTTTCTCCGCGCCGCGCCGACTCCCACCCCGAGCTCAGGCGACTCTCCTATCTGTGCTGTGCTTTGGATCCTCTTCCTGTGGCGAGGCTGGACAGGGGACCCAAGCCCAGAGCGGGCGGCAGGGGCAGCGCCTGCTGCTGAGCTAGTCCGGGTGGACGGTGACTTCTCCGACCCTCGGTGCGCCCCGAGGGAACACTGCATCCCGGAGAGGAACGCCAGCTGTGCAGACACTGATCTGTGAAAACCCTGGTGTGTTAAATACTGGTAGACCAACATGTGCTCTTCTGCCAACCCCCAGATTAGGTACAGGAACCGGCAGTTCCTCCAGCTGGCTTTTCTGCAGCTTCATCGCCAGCAGCAGCGCGGGGTGCTCTGCGATGTCCTCCTGCGGGCGGAAGGGGAGGTGGTCCCAGCCCACAGCTGCGTCTTGTCCGCCTGCAGCCCCTTCTTCACAGAGCGGCTGGAGCGGGAGAGGCCGGCGCAGGGCTGGAAGGTGGTGTTGGAGCTGGGCGGCCTGAAGGTCCGGACACTTAGGAAGCTGGTGGACTTCCTGTACACCTCGGAGATAGAAGCATCTCGAGAAGAAGCCCGGGAGGTGCTCTCTGCTGCGCGCCAGCTCCGTGTATGTGAGCTGGAGTCCCTTCAGCTATGGGGCGGGAAGTTGGTGAGGACCCCTCAGGGCCAAAGACGGAACCGGGCGTGCTTACAACCGCCAAGCGCTGCACCGGTCTCTGCCAGGGTGGTGCCATCCAGCCACTGCCCTCGAACTTCACCGCCTGTTACCCAGACTCGTCGTCCTCCTGGGGCAGCGAGATCGAAGATGTCGGGGAAGGATGAGGGGCCCCAGGACAAGAGCAGTGAGCACGATGCAGAGAACTTGTCTGGCGCTCCTCTGCGTAAGAAGAAGGCCAGAGTCCTCCCGGCTCGACGAGAGGAAAACTCTTCATCAGCAATCCACAGTCAAGAATCTAAAGAGAACAAGGGCGACTCTGCCCCTGGTCCTATAGAGCTGTCCTCACCCAGCTTGTACCCCTTTGTGGGTAAGCGACTATTGCCCATAAAGATCAGGCTGAGTCGTTCCAAGCCATCAGCTGATATCTGCACATCCAAGCCTTCCAGCAGTGTAAGTGGACGCAGCTCGGGGCCTGCAGATCCTGGCCGACGTCTTCGGCGGCAGAAGAATATAAATAAAGCACCAAAGGACAAGCATAAGCCAAGGAGAGCTCATCCTCTACAGAGCACCCCAAGCCCATCTAGTCTGGGAAAGTCAGGTGGGAGTAAGAAGTGGAATTCTGAAGTCAGGGCACCTAACCCAGACTCTGCAAACAAGGGTAGGATTGGGAAAATAAAACTGAGGAGGACTGTCGATGGGACCCACTGGGAGATAGTGCAAGAACCTCCCCTCAAAACCTCTCAAGACAGCTCTCATGTCCTAGAACCTAGGGACTCAGAAGAGCCTACAGGGACTCAGCCATCCTCAGTGAACCAGCAGGAAATTCTATCTACTAGAATAGACCAGTGCCGGGACTCCCCAGTGTGCTCTGGGCTACAAGACATTCTGTTCTCTGGTAGCCTCTCCCCAGACCACCCAGCGGTGAAGTCCAAGTTTGGGTCCAGTCCAGAGGTGGTAGTAAAGGAACCTGGGTTGGATATCAACTGCAGAGAGCCTCATGCATTTGACACAGCCCTGTTGGGGCCGACCTGTGAAACTGAGGAGTACCAGATCACAAGTGTTGCTGCCACCAGTGAGCTGGAAGAAATCCGGGAGTTCAGGTCACGTGGCTTAGACATTGAGCCACCTATTGGATCTTTGGAGAGTCCAAGGGCAAAGGACTGTAGGACCCCTAGTTATCACCTGACAGAAACAGGGAAAAACTGTATCAAAAAGGCAGAATGGTATTTACCAGACATAGAATTCTTTTCCCGGGAGTGCATAGGATTGGAAAAGGAACCTGTTGGTGAGAGCAAAGAGTCAGTTGAATCCTTTATCACCCTTGTCAAACCCTCTAAGATTAATAAAGGACAGGTGCTTTCAGTAGGATGCTCTTTGATTCAAGACCAAGATATTACCAGCTCCCAGCCACTGAATGGTCAGAGAGACAAACTTCTCCTTGACTCTTCCCAAACATCCTATGGGAACCTCTCACCTCCCTGTTCTAACTGGACTACAGAAGAGGTACTGTACCCTGATCCAGAACCAGGCAAGGAGGTATTTAGCAACTCTGAGCTGTTGGACCCACTCCCTGCCAGCCTTGAAGAGGAAGAGATTGATGTGGTAGATTGGACATTGGAGGAGAGGCTGGTGTCCACCTGTATTCCCTCTGTATGGCCTGATCCTTCTTCAGAGTCAGAAACAGAGGTAGACATACTAACCTAGTAGAGTGGGGAAGGAAGTTTAGGGGCAGTGGGAGGATGGGAAATGTTGACTAGCAAAAGTGGTATTGGCAGAGAGGCTAGCACATGTCCTGTTCTCTTAGCACAAGAGGGAGGCATACCCTTTGCTCTCTGTTGGTCCCACTCTCTCCTCCCCAGGTTTTGGGAATCGGGCAGAAGTCAAGTACTGCTGTGGACAGAAAATTATGAACTTGAACCATCTTAGTTCCTTATAACAAGTAGAACAATGAAATTCGTGGTGTCCAACTCTAGTGGGTCATATGTAACAGCCAAGGCCAGCTCTCCCAGGTTATGAGGTCCTGCTAATTCAGGGAAAGTTAAGTGCATCCTCTGTAGTTGTTCCATGTCAGAGAAAATGTTCTAGAAGGTGTGAAGCAGTGCTGGGGGGACACTAGAAGTGGGTGGGAGTGACAGGACATTATCTAGCACCTTATTTGTGGGTTTATTTACTTCCAGTAAAGGAAGTTTAGCCAAAACATCAGAAGGGGCCAGGAAGAAGTACTTCCATCATCACTCCAAGAAGTGAGTTGGAAAAGATACAGTTACTTAGAAAAATCATTAATTTACTCTCCCCTCCCCCTCCAAAAAACCCTTCAGTACCAAAGAAATAAACATTCCAATTAAAAAAATGGGCAGAGGACCTGAGTAGATGTTTCTCCAAAGAGAACATACAAATGGCCAATAGATATATGGAAAGATTCTCAATGTCACTAATCAGCAGAGAAATGCAAATTAAAACCACAATGAAATATCACCTCACACCTGTCAAAATAAATCAACAAACAAAAAGTGTTGGTGAGGATGTGGAGAAAAGGGAACCCTTGTGCACTGTTGGTGGGAATGCAGATTGGGGTAGCCACTGTGGAAAGCACCTCAAAAAATTAAAAATGGAAGTGGCTTATGATCTAGCAATTCCATATCTGGGAATATATCCAAAGAAGTTGGAAACACGAATTTGAAAGATATGCACCTTTCTATTCATTGCAGCTTTATTTACAGTTGCCAAGATCTGGAAGCAGCCTAAGTACCCATCAGTAGATGAGTGGGTAAAAAAAGCTGTGGTACATTTACACAATGGGACACTACTCAGTATATATACTTTATATATATAAAGAAGGAAATCTTACCCTTTTAGATAGCATGGATGGACTTGGGGAGCATTAGGCTAAGTGAAATAAGCCAGTCAGACAAAGACAAGTACCATATTTCACTTATATGTGGAATTTAATGAACAAAATGAACTATTAAGCAAATAGAGATAGATTCATTGAGAGCAGGCTGAGAGCTGTTGGGGGAATTAGAGGGACTTGGTGGGGGGATTGAGAAATCGAGAAAAAAAAAGAAAGAGAAAACTCAGGGGCAACACTGTGAGGCTTGCCAGGGGAAGCAGGGTGTGGGGGGAAGTGGAAGAAGGTATAGGGGGCATAAATAGTGATGGAAGGAGACTTGACTTGGGGTAATGAACACATAATACAGTGTGCAAATGATATGTTGTGTAATTATTTGCCTGAACCCTGTATAATTTTGATAACCCATGTTGCCCCAATAAATTCAATAAAAAGGAGAGGGAGAACATGCTAAAAGAATTGACAGTTTCAATGAGGCAGAAGCATAGATTTTGAAGGAATTATAGGCCTGGAATATGGGTGTTTATTATGAGAAAGCATTAAAATGCAATATTTTGGAGTTTGAAGGATTTCAGGCCATAGAATTGAATTTTGGGGGACAATGTGGTGAAGGTCATGTGAATTGAGAAGGCCCATGAAGGCTTAATCATGCAGAGGGTGCTATTTCTAAATACTATAGATTTGTTTTTATATTGCCTTAAACTTAATGTGGATGTGCTTGCTCAACCACAGGTGTGTGCCTTAGTCCCAAAGTTTTACCATTTTAGCATTTATCTCTAACATACTTATTAGAACAAAAAAAATTAGTAATGTTTACATGGTAATTGAATACTCCATTATTGTCAAGAATTTCTCTGTTAATTTTGTATATTGTACTGATACAGAATTATTTATTTGTTAACTTAATAAAGAACCAACTTCTATATGATGTTGAACTGTGTGTGCAATGTGGTTAGATGACAGTTTTTTCATCAGTCATATAGTGATTTACCCAGCCTGTTGTAGTTTACATTTATTGTCCCAGCCTGACTATTAATGATATCTATTTCACACTCTTAAAAAGGTACCCAGTATTTTCATTTTCATATATGATGTTAATGAAAATAATCAGAAATACAGTTGATATTTTATGTACAAAAATGTACATCATATTAATTTAATAATGAAAAAGAGAGAAAAAACTAAATGTCCAAAAAATTAAATTGTTAAATAAACTAATGTATAGCCATATGAAACAGTTTTATGCAGCTGTTAATAAATTATGCATTTGATGAATTTAGTGGCATAATTGTTCACCACACGTTCTTGACCAGAAAAGCTATATACAAATATGTTAACATAATACAATTCCAAAAATATTTCTAAAATATATTTTTGAATGGAAAAATAAAACTTGTGAAATTATAAAAATAATAACATTGTCAACACTGTAAAATTTGAATCATTTTTTCTTCTCATACTGCTCTGTATGAGAAGTCTGCCTTTCCTATAATAGACATCTGTCAGTTTTATAATCAGAAAAAATATTTACCAATAAAGTAACAACCAATTTTAGATAATAACTTATAAGTTAACATGATTACAAGTATCTTCAAAGTCAACAATTCAATATGGCCTGAATTTTATTTTAAATTGCTATGCTAAAGAGGCCTGAACTTTTAATGCTTTGAATTATGCTTTAATTTTTCTTTTTGATATAATTTACTATCAATGATTTTTATTTTTAAACTGTCTCTTTCTTTGTTTTCAAACATTTTAGTACATTTGGATTGGTATAACAAAATACCAAAGACTGGGTGCCTTATAAACAAAAGGCAATTGATTTTTAACAGTTTCAGAGTCTAGGAAGTGTAAGATCAAGGTGCTAGCAATTTCCATCTCTGGTAAGAATTCGCTTCCTGGTTCATAGGTCACTGTTTTCCCCTGTCCTCACATGGTGGAAGGGGGAGCAGACTTTCTGCCCCCCCTTTTTTAAATCAGGGCATTAATCTCATTCATGAGGCCTCTACCTTCATGAGATAGTCTCCACTCAAAGGCTCTCCCTCCAAATACCATCACATTGGGGGAGTGAGTTTCAATATAATCATCTTGGGGGAGACACGAACCTTCAGTCTACACCATTAGGGATATGTAAATTAGAAGTTAGATGAGAATGAATCAGAGTCTACTATTTTGTTTCCATGATAAAAATGAGTGTTTGGGGTTGGTAGTCATACATAATGGTACAAATAGGCAAGTTAGCATCATGCAGTATAGTTTTTAAATTAAAATGTATGAGAAGAGTTCAAAATCACAAAGCAAATAATTTTCAAGGTTAGAATTCAAGATCACTGTTAGAATTATAATATTGTAGTTGGGATATGAATTTATAGCATTTTGTCAGAAAGGCATGAACCTCACTGCTCCTGTTACTTTGATTTTGGTAAATGTCCTTATCTGTTTCTTCCTGTATCCCCAGTGTCTTACATAATGCTCATACTTAGTTGATGCTTCAGAAAAACTTCTAAATTGATTGGTGAGAGAGAGGAAGTAGGAAGATTTCTTTAATGTGGTTACAGGGAAACTTTACCTATATACTGGCTAGCCAGTGGCTTTCCAGGTCATTCAAATGATTTTTGATCATGAGAAGTAGTAAAAAATATTATTTGAATTTGGAGAGTAAGCCTGAGAAAGGGTATAAGTAAATTCAGATGTAAACAGAAAACAAAGTGAGGTACAGCAGTGAGGTACAGAGAATTGGGAAGTTGAGGTTGAATGGTACCACTGCTTTAAGTATCTGGGATTGCAATGTCTTGGATACATAAGAATGTTCTTACTGTCCTATGGACTGTGCCTATAGTCCATTCATCCAACTAATATTCATTATATACCTTTTACATGCAAGCAATGTTCTAGATTGGGAAACAGAGCAGTGAACAAAATAGGTAGAATCTTATTTTCAAGAAATTAACAATTGGGGATGAGGTAACATAAGGGCAAAGATATGTAATAAGTCGTATCATATGCTGGAAAGTAATATGGACAAGAAGGTAAGTAGGAGGGCGGGTGCAGCTGCAGCTCAGATGCCATATCACAGCAAAGTTCATTGCCTCTGTTATTTCAGTGGCAAGTTGAACAGTTGGGCTTCTCAGCAGCATGGATAGGTGACTGGATTTGTACCCATAATCTCATTGAATATTAAAATACTAATTTATTTACATGAATATGATAGGACTTAAAACAGTTATTAAAGAAACATACATCCAGTGCAAGTTAGTACTTATATATATTAATAATCTTTTACTGTTTCCAAAATTTATCTAACCCAACCTAGTTCTGTACCTGTATTTGAGTTTAACAATGTACCCTCAACATTTCCTTGCATGGTGGAAGCTTATTCATGGCTCTGAGACTACCCATCTAGTTCCTACAATTTCCTTTTAATTGAAAGTCTCTACAGCATGCTTACTCCATATGTATTTGAATCATGGAAAGATTGCTTTATGCTCCATTTAGCTCCTCACAAGCCAGAAAGCAGAGATTACCGGCACAGTATGCACACTGGTCACTAGCCTGAATCCCTCTTTAATTGTTCTTTTCTAATCACCAGCAAAACCTCTCTTCATCCATCAGGTATTTTCTTTTTACTGATTACTTCCACCATTAAAAATTAATGTCCTTAAAAACTCCTCTGGCTGACTTTTTAATTATGGCCACAGTTAGAGAACTCACTTGGTATTGAAGAGATTATACTTCTATTCCCATGAATATTTTAATATTTAAAAACTGATCTTAAATACTTTAAATTTCTGTTTAAAGCAGAGACAATAGTTTGGGGCACAGAAAGTGAATTACAAGGTGATGGAGGTGTGGCAGGAAAGAAGATTTGGAAGGGAGTGGGGAAAATGAGCAACAGTGAAGCATTTGGGAACAAGTGAAGGTGAATTTAAAAAATTCTCAAGGTTAAATAATATATTTTAGGTAATTCAAGCAAGTTTTATATGTTAGTCATAACTTTTTCTGAGCACTCCGTGCATCTGAGATGCTACTGAATTTTTGGGTGGCATTGATGATTAAGTATCTACCTATCTTTTTATTTTCTATCTATCTATCTATCTATCTATCTATCTATCTATCTATCTATCATCTATCTCTACCATCTATGCTTCTATTTCTTCATATACACTGCCTTGTAAACAAAGGATTATCCCTCACAATTATAGAGTGTGTGGGATTAAGTACTGGAAAGCCTGAATTCCCCAGTGAAGTGGTCCTATTACATATATTTTCATAATAACATTATAATAAAATTTACCTGTAAAATTCTTGCAGGGAGAGTAAATAAATTGGAAGAAATTTTAGATGAGTGTTCTTTTAGAATACAGGGTTAGGATGGCTAAATGAGAACATGGAAGGATGAAAAAAAAGTGGGAAGAAGGGTGTCTAACCCCTTTGTGGACTTCTTTGAATCCTGCTAAGAAAGAAAGGTAAACAGGGGTCTTCTTCCTTGAGGTCACCGCAGGCAGTTTTGTGAGCATTGCCTGGTAAAATTTATAAGCTTGAAGATAAAATGAGTCTTGCCCTAGCTGGTTTGGCTCAGTGGATAGAGCATTTGCCTGTGGACTGAAAGGTCCTGGGTTTGATTTCAGTCAAGGGCACATGCCAGGGTTGTGGGCTTGATCCTCAGTAGGAGGTGAGCAGGAGGCAGCCAATCAATGATTCTATCTCATCATTGATGTTTCTATCTCTCTCTCCCTCTTCCTTCCTCTCTGAAATAATACACAAATACACACACACACACACACACACACACATATATATTCTAATAAAAGAGTAATATTGAAATTGGCCATTTCTCCAGGATGCCTAAGCCATGCCCACCAGCCAATCAGAGCGGCTGTATGCAAATTAACCCAGCCAAGATGGAGGTCGGCAGTCATGGAGCTAGAGTAAACAGCAGGCTTCTGTTGCACCAGGAGGAAACTGTCTGTCTAGGTGGCTGGGCCTCTCTCCGCTCAAGGCAATATAGTTGCAATTATAGAAGCCACGGAGCTGAACCAAACAGGAGGCTTCTGTTGTACCAGCAATGGAGGAAACTGCCTGCCTAGGCTGGCTGGGCCTCTACTAAGGCAACATTCTTTCAATTATAGAAGCCATGGAGCTCAAGCCATCAGGAGGCTTCATTGCTTGCCTAGGCCTGGGCTTAAAGCAACAGTGTATCAATTATAGAAGATAAATAAACCCCAGAAACCTGATTCCAGCCAGCCTTGCTGGGACGTTGGGTCAATGGGTGCTGTGGGCAGCTTGAAAATGGCCCTCAGACCTGAACCCAGGCTGCCCAGGCACCCCATTAGGAACTCGAACCTTGAAGGGACTGTGGGCAGCCTGAAAACGGCCCTCAGCCCCGCACCCAGGCTGGCCACACCCCAATGGTGAGGGTCCACACTGGGGGGCTTGGTCAGCCTGCAAACAGCCATCAGCTCCTCACCCAGGCTGGCCAGGCACACCAGCAGGTGGACATCCCCAGAGGGGTCCCAGACTGTGAGAGGGCACAGGCTGGGCTGAGGGACCTCCCCCTGAGTGCACAAATTTTTGTGCACTGGGCCCCTAGTATGTGTGTGTGTGTGTGTGTGTGTGTGTGTGTGTGTATAAATTAGTCCTGTAGGAGTTTTAATGAATTGATTAATAAACAAAGGAATGTTTGGGAGGCATGTAGGTTGTTTTTTTTTGTAAGCAAACCTGCACTTTGTGGATTAATGGGATGAAGCCAGAACTAAAGGTGGAAATAGTTACAAGATTAATGAGACTTCAAAATCAAGTTAAACTTACCTCCCTGCTGGTCAATCACACCCCAGTGTGGAAATGGGGACTTAGGGTCTCTTAAATATCTATGTGTATGTTCAGCAGCTGCTTTTTTAGCACTCTTTGCTTATCATCAGCAAAGATCAGTGTTGGGGACACTTATTTTTTTTGTGTATGATTGGCTTTTTGTTCTCATGGACCTGCTCATCTCAGTACTCATCCTCCTGTGAGTTTTCTTTTTCTCTCTCCATGAGAAAATGGATACAGAGACCCTTAGCATGTACAGGTGTGGAAATTCAACCTAATTCTTCTGACCCCTTAATCTAATTGTCTTCTAGATTCTTGAAGGAGTTTAAAAATTTTCTTCCAATAAAAATGTGTAAGAAGTGCCATGTTATTAGCCCAGATTTATTGTAGAGTGGTAGTTTAAAAATATGCTTACACATTAAATTCTTTGAAACTTTTCTCCAAAAGGTGCTGTTTAATATTCACCTCCTTAAATATGGGCCAGACTTAGGGATTCACTTTCAACCAATAGAATGTAGCAAAAATGATGTTATGTGACTTCCATACTAGGTCACAAAAAAGACAGCATCTGCCCAGTTTCTATGGTTCTTGTATTGGTCATTCTGGGGTTAGTCAGTTACCATATATGAAAAGAACTCAAGCAGCCCTATGGAGGGACAAAACTGAGGCCTACTGCCAAAGACCAGCACCAATATGCCATGAGAGTGGACCAGGTTAAAATCAGATCCAAAGCCTCAGTCAGACTTTCAGATGATGCAGCTGCTCAGTTCTGACTGCAACTAGTGATATAACTTCTGAGACTTTTTCCTTATATGGACATTAGAATAGTACTATCTACCTAATTATGTATTGAATATAAAATGCTTTACAAATAATCATTAATTGCTCCTACACATTATTCTTGTTTTCCTTTGGCTCAATACTTCTAATCCATAGCCTTCAGTCTTCAAACTTAGTGAATTAGTGTTAAATTACACTCAATGAGATTTACCTGATGAAGTCAATTCACTTTGACTAACAGGTAAAACCATGTGTCTAGCTTGCAAAATGTCAGGGTTGCTGTCAGTTAGCCATGACTTAACCTTTAGCTCTGTGGTTAAATGCTTTAGTTGCTTTTCTTTCCAAACCAATGGAGCCAGTCGGTCTTTTGACCTTTATGAAAATGAACCCAGCAACAATAGGGAGAGCTGTATTTTTGTTTTCTATTCTTACCTATTTGAACATGTATCAAAACTGACTCCAATTCATTTTTAGTAAGGCATCAAAAGCAATGTGTGTGTGTGTGTGTGTGTGTGTGTGTGTGAGAGAGAGAGAATTTATATTTGGAGTAAGTATGGAGTATTAAGAGGGCTTGATGCTAAAAAATAAACTTTATGAAATAAAATTCTAATATTTCTAGAAGCTAATTCATTCTTTTGTGCTATGTGCAATGGAAATATTTTGGCCTATTTCACTTACCTTATTTACTTCACGTTTTTTATTTTTTTTATTTTGCGAGTATTTGGTGCAATTGTTGACTGGTTGCTTAAACCATTCTTCTCCGTGGTTTCCCATACTTCATCCTCATATTTCTCCTCCCACCTCTTCAGTTTATACTTATAAGTACTTTAATGGACTCCTCTTTCTTTTATTGCCCTGAATATACTGGAATTTCTTGGACATTATTCTTGATCTGCCCTTTTCCCTTCCTGTTAGGGGACACTTATTTTTTTGTTTATGATTGGCTTTTTGTTCTCATGGACCTGCTCATCTCAGTACTCATCCTCCTGTGAGTTTCCTTTTCTTCTCCATGAGAAAATGGATACAGAGACCCTCAGCATGTACAGGTGTGGAAATTCAACCTAATTCTTCTGACCCCTTAATCTAATCGTCTGTAGGCTATTTTTTTCCACACATGGTTTTACCATCTGTATTCTCATGAAACCCAATCTATTCTTTCTGGTCCCCCTGTTCCCTTACTCTTTCTAATTGGCTGCTGCTCATTTGATATTAGGAGGAAAATGGAGATTTACTAATTCTCTACTGTAACTTCCTTGGTCCATAATTGAAATCAGAAGTGTTACCAAAACAAATTTTACTGAGAAAGAATGATATTGCCAAATCATTATATAAGTCTTTATCAGGGTTGAGCATTAGGTTCTTTAACTGTTATCTAAGTTGTTTCTTCTTTTTTTAATGACTGGATCATATAGAATAAAACAATCATGCACTTGACAAGTGTGGAGGGAGGAGAAGGATTTTGGTGAATGGTAGTCTGAGGACAAGCAACTTTGAAAACTCATACTGTTGTATCCCATATTCTTTTTTCACTTTTACTAGATCCTTTTCTTCCCTTTTTTCTTCTTTCAGAGAGATAGTCAAAGGTTTATTCTCCCAAATTTAACTTAGGATTCATGAAACTTCAAACTTAGTCTTATATTTTCAAGGAGAATGAAAACAGTTCAAAAATATGATCTTCTTCATAGGCAGCTACTAATAACATTTTTCATAAAGTGTTAAGGAAAAAACTTGTGTATGAAAACATTTTTCTAGCAAATATCATCAGTTGCTTAAAAAAATTTGACTGCTTAAAAATATATATCATCCTACTCCTCTTCCTGGAACTATAGTTATAGTGTTTTGGGTTTTCTCTGTACTTCTCCCTCATATCCATCCCCCGCCCCAACGTTCATTAGTATACTGTGGTCCAGAATGTAAAAAAATCATAGCAGGTAAGTTTTCTTGTCTGCGTTTTGACCTTGCTTTTTCAATCTGCAGTCCATCAGAGGGAAATTTCTTTATTTTATTGAATAGAGAGAGAGGAAAGGAGAGAGACATCAATTTGTTGTTCCACTTATTTATGCATTCATTGGTTGACTCTTATATGTACCCTGACTAGGGATCAAACTCACACCCTTGGTGTATCAGGACCATGCTCCAACAAATGGAGCTACCTGGCCAGGGCTTGATGTCTTAATTCCCATTAGTTCTTGTTTTCCTCTCAGGACTTAGATATTGTACATTGTTTTCATTTTTAAAGCTGTTATCATCTAGTTTCCAACCCCTACATCAGGGGTCAGTTCACTGTCCCTCAGACCATTGAAGGGCCAGACTATAGTTAAAAAAAAAAAAACTATGAACAAATTCCTATGCATACTGCACATATCTTATTTTGAAGTAAAAAAACAAGGTGGGAAAAACACTTGCATGTGGCCCGCGGGCCATAGTTTGAGGATGCCTGGGAGATAGTACCCTCTCTCCTTCCCCCAAGACTGGAAATAGTTCAGAATCCTCTTAATTCACTCCACAGGGTTCATCCACTAAACATGTTGAATGCTTTCCTTATGCTAGCCACCTTACTAGGTGCTTAGAATACAAAGATGTATAAAGTCATGGTCCCTGTCCTCAAAAGGACCTCATCATCCACTAGGGAGACAGGCACAAAAACAGGAAATTACATTACAGAATGATACATACTGTTGGAATGGAAGGCACAAGGCACAATGATCTAAGGAAGAGAAATTAATTCTGTGTGTGGAGAAGGGAGTGCTTCACAGTAAGGGTGTGCTTCCATTATTCCTTGAGTGATTAGTAATCTCTATTCAAGAATTTTGTTCCAATTAATATGGATACACAGAAAAGGGCAGCAAAACTCCCCCCCTTCCTTCAATGGGGAACATTGAAAATTATCCTGAGTTAGAACATAATGTGTGGTCTGCTGCTGTTCCTCTGAGAGCTAGTCCTCAAAGTCATCTCAATTTATAATTCCTAATTTAAATTAACTCTTGAGCTTCACTTGTGGGTTCCCATTTCCTCACTCTCCACACATAGCTTTTCTTCTGTTCCTTCATGGTTACTCTCTTAATGCTTTTTAACGGAGTAGTTGTGCTAGGCAGAATGATGCCATTCCCACTTCCAAAGATGTCCATCCTAATTCGCAGGTCCTATGGCTATGTTAGCTGGCATGGCAAAGGAGAATTATAGTAGCAGATGGAATTAAATTGCTAATATCTGACCTTAAGATAAAAAGAATTTTCTAACTTCTCTGCGTGGGCCAATGTAATTACAAGGCTTTTTTTTTTTTTGATTTTTATGTGGAAGAGAGAGGCAGAAGACTCAGAGTGATAATCCTGGCTGTGGTAGGAGTTGACAACCTGTGGCTGTGGCAGATGAGGGCAGGTTGACTAGAAAAAGGAGCCAATGAAGAAATAGTGGGAGCCGAGAGGGTAAACTAGAAATCTTATGGTAGATTCACAGAGGGATACTATGGACAGTTTTTTTTTAACAGATAGATAATATTGAGAAATAATATCAACTTTAAGTAAATTTAATCAGGGAGAGAGTGACAACAAAGGCATTCTCTAGAATGTAAAAAATAGGCTAGGAAAAGAAGAGAGATGAGGAACGATTTTGCTCATCTTGAGAATTAAAGAGGGGTGACAAGATGCTTGCTTTTCCGATGAGTGTAATTTTGGCTAAGTCAATCTCACACCAAAACTGAGCCCTGAGAATAATATTGATGTGTGCTTTTTAGGTACTGGTCTATAAGATAAATATTTAATATGCAATAACAATCTTATGAGGTAGATACTATTACTATCACTCCTATATTTTAAGTGAGAATATTGAAGCATGGCTACTTGCCCTTTGTCAATGCTTATAAGTAATACATATAAAATTTAAACCCAGATTATTCCGTGCCAAGGTCAGTAACCTTCATCACTACACCACACTGGCTTGGGAGGGGCCGCCTTTGGACTATGTGGAGTGATGATGGCTGGTTCCAAGAACAGACTGACATTACAGACTGAGTCATCCTCTGTCATGGCAGCAATGGGGTTCGAGTTCAGGCTCAAGCCTTGTGTCACAGCAAGGTAACGACAACAAAAAAGGAATAAAGACAGCAATTAAGTTTTGCAACGTAGAACTGCACTAAATTTTCCAATAATTTTAGCAATATATATGATGCTAAATTAGTAGGTAGAGCTTGGTGATGAGTTGTTTTGAAGCTTACCGATAGTGAAAGCAACCTTGTGTTACGTGTGTGAGAATCTTCCCAGCACAGGCAATTTGGAGCTGCTGGGTTGAACAGCTCCAGAGTGCACCAGTCCCATAGAAGATTATTGCCCCTGGAGTTGGGCATGAGTGGACCTGCTAACTTGTTTGTGTCAGTGGAGAGAAACCTGAGTTTGCAGCTGCTGCAGCTCCACTTCTTGACTTTGGAAGATAGGTGTGCTGCGCAGCCCCCATGGTCTGCATGTCTCAGAATGCTCTTTCGTTGATAAGTGCTTTCCAATCAGCCTTTTCCATTATCTCCTGCTTGCTTTAACTTCAGACACATTCACATTCATCAGTCTTATCTTATCTGAACAACAGTGCAGACCAGGCACAATGGAAGAGGTAATATGCAGAGGCTTTAATTATATTTACACTTGAGAAGCCTCTAGAAAGAACACTTTGCAAGTTACAAACTTTCAGTCAGTGCCAAAACTGCCACACTCTTGTCTCTGACTTTTTGATGACGGTCAGGTTCAATCAGGGGATGCCTTTTGGGGTGTCCTTCAAGTGAGCTCTTTGCAGCATCATGGTCCTGGCCTTCTGGAAGGAGTTGCTCTAGCCTGGTCACTGTGGTCAGGGAGTTAGAAGGGATGAGCACTTCAGTTTGATGCAATAAGTATCCGTGGAACAACTGTGTTCTAGCTTCTGTTTGAGGTGTTGGGGATGAGAGACACATGGGTCTTGTTTTTAAGAGCTCACAGTGAAGAAAATTGAGGGAGATCATCGAACCAAATTGGTAAGAGAGAAAGTACTTTTAGGGAACAGGGAAATGTGATCAATGACCTTGGGGAGCGCTGGGAGGCCTCCCAGAGGAGTGATGCTTACACGGGGTTCCTCCAGTCCTCACCTTCTAAGGCTCTGCAGCCACATGGGATCTCTCTATCAGAGGTTGTCTGCCTTGACTGCACTTTAGAATCATCTCAGAAGCTTTGAAAATTCCCAATGCCCGGGCTGCAGCCCAGACTAACTCATGCTCTCTGGGGGTGGGAACCAGGCGCAGATACTTTCTAAAGTTCTTCATGTGATTCCAATATGCAGCCAAGTTTGAAAGGCACTGTCCTAACATAAGAATTTGGTGATTCAAAAATAAGAGTTAAAGGACCATATTATGATTTGAAGACTCTATTCCGGTAGGGTTGGTGGAAAAAGGGAAAAAAGAAAATTGCTGTGTAGTATCTATCCATGGTTATATCTGGCTAACTTCAAATACAGGAGTGTCATAGCATCTAATAGAGTAAAATGCAGGAAAATAATATAAGAGCAAGGCATGTAGTATTTGTTGAAGCAACCTTAATGTGAACCTTACATGTTTTGTACCTGCTTGCTCTGGAAACATCTTCTCTAAGTTTGCATCTTAAAGTTTATTTAAGGAGAAACCAGAAAAGGTTTCTGTCTTCTTAAGGGGACAGGAAAAATCAACCTAAAAATCTTTCAGGCATCAACCTTAAAATTATGGAAATTGTTTGCATGTTGTTCCACCCTACAAAGTCATTTAGGATTTTTAAATGTTTTTTTTAACCTACAAATTCAGTGGAAATAGGCCATCCAAGGCTCATGTATGCATTAATGCTTCAATTAAATAGAAATAATGTTAATGTTGGTTATATTTAGAGCATGTCAGCACTTAACATATATTATTCTATTTAATTTCCTATGATTATCCTATTAGCCAGATGAGACATGCAACTGAGAGAAGTTAAATAAGTTGTCTAGGGTCCCACGTAGCTTAAAGTTGGGATATAAGCCCCAAGAGGAGCTTGGTGTAGCTGGAAGGAAACTGGTTTGGGATTATGAAGATAAAGATTCTATGCCTGATGAGCTTTGGTGTGATCTTGAGCTAGTCACTCTACTTCTCGGAACCTTGTTATTATCTTTAAAGTGACTAGACATGATTAGGCATAATTTTTGGTCTAGTAATGAGTTGTAGTGAGAATGCAGGTTTAAAATGACTTTAGTATCTCATATATGTATATAGTTTCCCTAGAATGAAGAACATAGGGATTTACTTCACCTTTTTGTGAAAATGTTACAGAAAAAATAACTTTTTTCTTTTATCAGAAAAATACCATTCTTCTTTCCCTTCTTCTTAGTAGTTGAGAAAAACTTGTATGAAAGACAGGTCCAGCCAGTCTTGCTTAATTTTTTTCTCTTTTTTAACAGGAACCTGTTTGCTATAGAGAATGTCCCATCTGGCTGCCTGGTCCTTCGCGATCTAGATGGGCCTTTTTTAACTCTTCATCTAGAATGGGATGGTTCTGAAGCAAGCTGGGTAGTCTCCTTGGGAAATTAAGCAGACAGAGGAATTGCTATAACATGTAGGTACCTTAAGGGAATTCTGAAGTTCTCTAGCTTGATAGGAAATTGCCTAAGGGAGTCTGAGATGAAGGAAAAAATCCAAACAAGCTGGGCTGAAGCAGGCACTGAAGTTGGAGTTGCTTCAATTTATGTTGTTTAGAGCATGGAAAAATTCATTCCCAGAAGATGTAATCCATTGGGTACATGGAACTGATCATATTGTAGATTACCAAGTAGCTTGGTCCCTGGAGGATCCCCTACTTGTGGCCCTACCTGGTGGAGTCCTTGAAGTTCTTTGATCCCAGCTTCTCTCTAAGCTTAATAAAACTTGTTAGGCAGGTATGGGTGCAAAGACTTGTGATATGTGATTATTTGCAAGACAGTAAGGGAATAGAAAAAGGATGCTATTCTGAGGGTATAGAGCTGAGGCCAGAGGGGAATGGTGCTGCTATCCCCTCCCTCCTTGTAACTCCAGGCCTGTGGTCTTCAGAGTCATTGTCACTGCCCTTGGTCGTGCTTCACTCTCGCTTGCCTGAACCAGTGCCACAGACTCCTGATTGTTCCATAGTCTTTCCTTGAGCCTTCCTTGTACCAGTTAAACCTCCCCATTATACCAGAGATCTCTGGCCAAGCTCTAAGCTGACCATCATCAGCCTGAAATAAGGTCTAAACTCCTCAACATAGCATCAAAATCCCTTAGTGTCTGACTCCCCTCTTCCCTACCCCCAAGATAGGACTGGGTTAAGGATTGTTTTATATTGTCCTTTGGAAATGGGAAGTATATGTTGTAGCTTAAAAACTCATTCAACATTTCTATTGTGTATTTTTTAAAAAATATAAACTACAGAAGCCCACAGTTGGCAGAATCTTTTTGACTTGTGGAGATGTACAGACTATAGAGTGACAGAGCATAATAGGAGTTGTAAAGAACTCCTTTCAGATTCAAAGAAGGTGAGAGCCACCACAAATATGTGGTTTCCTCAATGGAGAAGGGATAGGTAGAATGGAGAGAGGAGAGCATAACTGGTCTCCATCTGGTTGGGGTTCCCTACTTTTGTATCTTTCCCAGATTCCTTCAGGCAGATCAACACCCAATCCAGACAGCAAACTGGACTATTACAAGACCTATATTATGCTATTTTCATGTGAAGGTATGAGGGTAGGTAATATCTGAATCTTTTAGGTGATGCGATGGATAGTATGAGCTTGGAAATTCCTCATGGTGGTTCTGATCCTTCCTTCCTCTGTTAAGAACATTGATTAAATTCAATCTCTCTTTTAACAAATGGGGTCTCTGAGACATAGAGCAATTAAGGTAAGAGATCCCATTTAGTTGGGGATCAGAGTCAGGGCTAGAACTCAATTCTTAAAAATTTCAGGTGCACTATTCCTTCTATTAGCTTACATGCAGGAAGCTTATAGGCAGCTTCCTTTTTCTAAAACTTCTCCAACATTTGGAGAGCTGGAGGGCACATACAACTTTACACTGGTTCTCTACTATTTTACATTCCTTCTCATGGATTCTTGTGCACAGCCCTGGTATTTCTTATATTGTAAATTTTTGAAGACTAGATAATATATTTTAAACTTCCTTTGTATTTCTGAAGGTAACTAGCATAATGATGAAACATTTCAAGGAGCCTAACTTGTTAGTTTCTTGGTGTATGTAGGTTCCTATAGCTGTATAGAAATGTGTCTTTGCGTTATACTTCATACTAGAGGCTCGGTGCACAAAAATTTGTGCACTGGGGGGAGGGGGAGTCCCTCAGCCTGGCCTGTGCCATCTCACAGTCTGGGACTTCTTGGGGGATGTCTACCTGCTGGTTTACACTCACTTTTAGACTGGACACATCCCCTTCAGGGTGGGGGTCCCCACTGGAGTGCCTGGCCAGCCTGGATGAGGGTCTGAGGGCTATTTTCAGTCTGGCCATATCGCCTTCAGTGAGGCGGGCCCTGTTGGGTTGCCTGAGCAGCCTGGGTGAGGGGCTGATGGCTGTTTGTGGGCTGACCATGGCCCCCAGTGACCTAAGCTCCCAGTGAGGCTGGCTGGAAGTAGGTATCTGGGATTTATTTATCTTGTATAATTGAAACTTTGTTGCTTTGAGTGGAGGCCACAGCAGGCCAGGGCAGGTGGGAAACTTGGCTTCCTCTATTGCTGGGGCAACCAAGCCTTCTGCTTGCTCCAGCTCCATGGCTGCCGGTCGCCATCTTGGTTGTGTTAATTTGCATATAGTTGCTCTGATTGGCTGGTGGGCAAGGCTTGGGGTGTAGCAGAGTGACACCAATTTGCATGTTTCTCTTTTATTAGTGTAGATGCTAGGAGTGGAATCACTGGTGGTCAGGAAAAATAGTCAAAGAATGAGACAAATTCACTGATGGAGGATCAGGGAGAGAAATAAACTCAATTCTGACGCATAATATGGGGACAAAAATAGTTGATGATGAGTTTATTAATATCTCAAAATAATCTACTTGAATGATAAGATAATATTAGGTACAACATTTTAAGTGAAGTTCTTGTTGGAAATATTGTCCACATCGGGAAATTCATGTTAAAGATGAACATGGGCTGTGGGGCATAAAAAGTCGACCAAATTAACACATCTTAGTCCAGAGAGATTTACCGTTGGGAGTCCAAGATAAAGAGCCAGGGTATTCTAACAGGGCTCCTGAAAAGTCTAGGGAAGCCAGGACCCAAAAGTCAAGACTTGTTGACAGATGACTTTAAGGAATTCTGCTGGTTAATAGCAGGGCCTGTCCCACCCTTGGAGCTAACATGGAGGCCACCTGAGAAGCTTCAGGACAAAGAGAGAAGACCAATGATTAGAACTAGGGTTTTGGAAGTGAAATCTAAATAATTTATGAAGAACTTGGCTAATTTGCTGTAATTTTATGCTCTTATATTGCTTTATCCCATTTGATTCTCATACCATGATGTATTTATAATTTATAGTCAGATTTTTAGACAACTGCCAGACAAATGTAGTCAACTTAATTAGGTAAAATAAAAATTATTATTTAGGGGCTGTTAAAATTTGAAAGATGTGAATGTCTTCTTTTGATGCACTTTTAGTTTTCTTGTAAATGCTGTTTCATTATTAACTCTGTGATAATTGCTCATTTGAGGAATGATTTACGTATTTAAAACTATGGGAGAAATCATTTTGGCTACAGCTAAATATTTTTATTTACTTGCATTTTTTTCCTCACGCAGCTTTTGCCTTTTACAACCACATATATTTTTATTTGAACCTGAAATAATTTATAAAATGAAGAGATTTTATTTCTGTCCTGCTCAATCTCTGTGTCATAACCATCACTTCTCATTGCTTGGTCAAAGGACAGAGGAAAGGACATTATTACCATTGCATCATGATATTCCTTTCATTACTGTACTGCTACTTAACACTTGATAAGTTCACTTTTTAAAAATTGATTTCAGATGGGAGAGGATGAGAGAGGGAGAGAGACAGAAACATCCTATATAATAAAACCCTAATATGCAAATTGACCAAACAGCAGAACAACCAGTTACTATAATGCACCCTGACCACCAGGGGGCAGACACTAAACACAGGAGTTGTCGCCTGGTAGTCAGTGTGCTCCCACTGGGGGAGGCGGGTTCATGGCTGGGAAGCACAGTGGCAGTTAGGAGCCTCTCCTGCCTCCGCTGCTGGTGGGCAGTAAAGAGCGAGGGGTCCCAGACTGTAAGAGGGATGTCTGACTGCCGACTTAGGCCTGATCCCCCTAAGCCAGCAGGTGGACATCCTCCAAAGGGTCCTGGACTATGAGAGGGCACAGGCCAGGGTGAGGGACCCCCCCAAGTGCATGAATTTCTTACACCAGGCCTCTAGTCAATGATAAGAATCATTGATGGGCTGCCTCCTGCATGCCCCCTACTGGGGATCAAGCCCCCAATCCGAGCATGTGACCTGACTGGGAATCAAACCAGGACCTCCTAGTTCATGGGTAGAAGCTCAATTACTGAGCCACACTGGCTGGGTGTGATAGGTTCACATTTTATCTACAGTTAATGAATTTTCTCAAAAATTATACTGCCAAGTACATGAGGGCATGGGCTGTGTCTTATTAATTAAGCAGTGATTTCCAAAGTAGCTGTATCAGAATCACCCGAGGTGCCTTTAAAAAATTAGAGTCTAGGACCCCAGCTGAGAGATTTTGATTTAGAAGTTTTAAGGAGAGTCCCAAGAATCTGATCTTTTAAAAGCTCATCCAAATAATCCTTATGGACAGTTGGAATTGCAAATCACTGGCCTACAGCATGAAACACTGCTTTGCATTTAGTAAGTGCTCAAAATGTTTCCTTATTTTGAAGCCTGAATAACTCAGGAAAGTGACATAAACTGAGCCAAAATTGCTCACTTCAGTTTTTTTTCTCTTCTCTGTGCTTTACCATGCTTCATCAACTACCTGACAAAACCCAATTCAGATGCATCCCTTTTGTTTTTATGCATAATCATAACAAATAGCCAAGGCTTTTCACTGTTCCTTTAAAGAAACTTCTTGAAAACTCTGATAGTGTTTTCTACATTTTGCATTAGTTGTTAGAGGTGGAAGTGACCCTGTTGACTATGGCCACCATCTGGGAGTGTGGGATATGGCTGGGAAGACTGATGTGACAAATGTCTACTCCACATTGTGCATATCAAAGCACCGTCCTTCAGATCCTGGCTGCCACTGCTGTTTTCGGTCTTCTGCTGCTTTAAACATAATCTAAGTGATGTATTTGTTCCAGAAAGCCATTTTACCTCTGATTACTCTCCCTGCTGTCTGGCCTGATCACATCTCTTTACCATTGCAGATTATCATATAGCAGTCATCCATTCTCAGTAGTTGGCTGATCCAGTGAAACTGACAGAAAGCTGCAATTGTCAGCTGAATGAATCACTTGTTTCAGCATGGAGTAGTTCAGTCTCATTCCCATATTTTTTATGAGTGACCCTGTTTTGCAATTCAAAGTTTAATAAGCATTGTTTATGACATTGAAGAAACCTTTCAAGGAGCCTAACCTGTCAGTTGCTTGGTGTATTTAGGTTCCTTTAGCTGTATAGAAATGTGTCTTTGGATTATACCTCAGAGTTAGGAGTGGAATCACTGGTGGTCAGGAAAAATAGTCAAAGAATGAGAGAAATTGGCTGGTGGAGGGTCAGGGAGAGAAATAAAAGAGGAATACATAAGAGAGTAAAGAAGAAACAGAAAGAGGGAAAAAGTAGTAACACATAGTAACCTAGAGAGGGTCTCTTAGCAGGTTTTGCTTTAATAGGATGAGTCACCAAGAACATTTCAGTGATTAAATCTGACACATTGCAGCACTTGGCCCACTACTCTTTTGTAAATTTGCACTGTGGCTCTCAATACATATTTCCTATTCTTATAATCTGCTTGTGAACATTCTTTTGAAATGTTCAGAGCAGATTATGTCCTTTACATCTATCTTTTAATAAAATTAGGTCGAATGCAGACGTTTTTAATATATGATGTGTGGATTTATGAGTTGGGCATTGGCCCACAAATCTCCTAGAATTTATTTGTAAAATTGTACTTCACCTATACTTAAAAAGATTTATTGAATTTATTGGGGTGACATTGGTTAATAAAATTATATAGGTTTTCAGCGTACAATTCTATAATACATCATCTGTATATTGTATTGTGTGTTCATCACCCGAAGTCAAGTCTATCTCCATTTATCTAACACATTTATCTTTTTCTACCTCCTCTCACTTCCCTTTCCCTCTGGTAGTCACCATACTATTGTCTATGTCTATGGGTTTTGTGAGGCTTCTTTGCTTAATCCCGCCATCTTTTTCACCTGGTCCTCAATGTCCCTTCACTCCAACAGCTGTCAGTAATTTCTGTAAGTCTATGAGTCTGTTTCTATTTTTTTTGTTAGTTTAATTATTTATTTTTAAAAATGTTTTTATTGATTTTAGAGAGAAAGGAAGGGAGAGGGAGAGAAACATCAATGAGAAATAAACATTGATGGGCTGCCTCTTGCATAGCCCCTATTCAGGATTGAACCCACAACCTGGGCATATGCTCTGATTGGGACTCGAACCAGTGACCTTTTGGTGCATGGGATGATATTCAACCAACTGAGCCACACCAGCCAGGGCTGTTAGTTTATTTTGTTCATTAAATTCCACACATAAGTGTAATCATGGTATTTATCTTTTTTTGACTGACTTATTTCATTTAACATAATACTCTCCAGGTCCATCCATGCTGTCATAG
>PVJC01019898.1:0-29758 GCA_004026665.1 Murina feae | reverse complement strand
TTTCTTTGCAGATTTCTTTGTCTACCCATTTTCGTTCTAACCGATAGATCTAGATGTCAAGTTGTGCAGGGGTTGCTCCTTGGGTGATGGTGGTTCCTTGGGCTACAGTTGCTCTTCAGGTGGCTGCTCCTCAGATGACAGTGGTTTCTCTGGTGGATTTTGTTAGCAGGAAGGTATCTCTGGCTTCTGAGGGAAGCTGCTCACACAGCTGGTATTCCTTGGACAGAGGTAGGATGTTCACGTGGTTGCTGTTCTTTGGATCTAGGCTGTCTGCACGCTGCTACTTTTCTTAGATGGAGGCGGTTGCTTGTGATGCTGTAGCTATTTGTACAGTGGCAAGTTGCTTACAGGGTGACTGTTCCTCATGCAAGTGCAGGTTGCTCACTCAGTTGTTGGTTCTCAAATGGGGTATGGGCTGCTTGAGTGGTTACTGTGCCTTATGTGGGAGTGAACTGCATGTGTGACTGCTGCTCCTTGGATAGAGACAGATGCTCTCCCCACTGTTGCTTGTCTGACAGGTGCAGACTGCTTTTGGCTGATGCTCCTTGGATTAGTGTGGGATGCTCCTCAGATAAAGGTGAGGCTGCTCACGTGGATGCTGCTCCTCAGACTGGGAAACAGGCCTCTCACATGGCTGCTGATCCTTGAACAGGGGGTTGCCACGTGAGGCTTCTGCTCTTAGATCTGGGGCAGGCTGGTCTCAGAGCTGCTGCTCCTTGGACAGGGGTGGGCTGCTTGCATGTCTGCTGCTTATGTGGTTGCAGTGCCTTGGGCTAAGGTGTTGGGCTGGTCAGAGGAAAGCACTCTTCAGAACTCACAAGAGCCTGCACCCAGGGTGGCTGGAGACTTGTTGACTGTGGGCCCACAGCTGAAGTAGCAGGTCCCTGGCAGAGGGTGACTAAAGAGTCTCAGGTGTTGTCTGAAGGCTCCCTGTGTGGGGGTGAAGTCTGGCTCCCAGTTACAACAGCTCTTCCCTTCAAGATGCTAAGACTCTGAGGACAGGCTGGCCTCCTGGAACTGTCTACAATGGTAGCAGAGGCTGTCTAGTTAAGAAAGCCCATTTAGCTCGACCACTGCGGGATCTATCTGTGCCTCACTAACATACTCACACGCACATTCCACATGACCACGCCGTCCCCTTTTGGTCCTTCACTGACTTATGCTCTCTCCTTCACTGCCACCTTCTTTCTGCCTCTGTAGTTGTGTCTGAGGTATTATTGACTCATTCTTGGATGGGGTTTCCTCTACCGGTGTCTGCTTGTGGGGTTCACTCTCTAACACCTGAGTAGACAGGATAAAATTCACCTCGATAGGACACCACACAAAGGGACCAAAGCACGAATGTACTCACGACAATAGTAACCTCACAATAAGTGACCACACCCAGCAGAGAGGATGGGAGCAGAATCTCTAGATGCTGAGCTTGTATATAGAAGATACGGTTAAGAGTTGGAGGTACACAGGGAGGATCTCAGTTCAGTGTAGAGGAAGTTGGATGGGGATGGGTGATAAGAGGAAAGAGAATGAAAGAGAAGAAAATAAGATACAATGACTTTACAAAAAAAAAATGGATTTCAAAAATGGTATAAAGATAGCCAAAAAACAATATAATAACAGAATAAAATAAAGTGATGGAAAAGTAAAGTGAAGAGAACTAGAGAATAAAGCAACAGATACCAACAGGGAAAACAAAGAAAAAAAAGAAAGGAAAAGAAAAGGAGAGGTAACACAGTATAAGAAAATACCAATTAAAAAATAATAATAAATTAAAAATTAAAAAAAAGTAAAATATAAAATATAAAAAAATATATATATGTATGTGAAGAAGTAAAATGTTCCTCTGACTGGCTTAAGATCCCAGTCTTCTGTACTGTTGTGTTTCTCAGGATCCAACTGCTGGGTCCAAGAGTCTCTCTTTAGGCCAGTCTCTTAGTACTCTCCGGGACTGTTTTTTTTTACAGTTCAGTGTGGAGCTTGGTGTGGCTGTGTTGGTTGCCTGGATACTGGAAGAAGGGGTTATCTCTCCAGGGGACAATGGCTGCCCAGGTCCCAGGCTCCGGCATGATTCAGCATCAAACTCGCTGCCACTTCCTTGGGTTCTCCCTCTCTCTCCAGATTCCACAGCTTGGCACCTTTCCCCCCACTTCTGCCACTGGCAAAAGTCCTTCTCCAGTGAGCCCCAGGTGGGAGGGGCTCCGGCCACGCTTGCACGCACGCGCACGCTCCATCCCTTCTCGGGGGCTTAGGGCCATGAGGCACCAGTCACGCGTACGGCACCTGTGGGAGTGCTGAGTCGCCGGCTATGGAGGCGGGTGAGATGGCGCGTGTGCACACTTCTCCATTGGAACACTTAAATCCTCACTGATTGCAAGCCCTGCCGTGTAATCCACTCCGAGGGGGGCAGCCTCTGCTCCGCCCACACACCCCAGCCCTATCCTGGTTGTGAACCCATATCCAGAGTCCCCTGCCGACCAGCAGTTCTGTGGACACTTCTTCCACTGTGCCCATCCCAGGAGACGTGGCTGAGTGCCATGCCCAGCTGGTGCTGGTGGTGTAGCCTGGGTTTCCTGGGACTCCCAGGGGTCGGGTCTGGTACAATGTCCCTCTCTAAGCCCCGAGTTCACCTCTCCCAGCAGGATTCTGCCTCACCCGGTCGCAGGCTGTTTCCCAGCTCCACCTCCTCTGCGGGCTTGGGCTGGAAACCACTCGCCTTAGCTGCTCACTCCCTCTGCTTCCAGACAGGCATTGGACACTTCTGCCTATACCACCACCATTTTTTCTCCTCTCTTTCTCTTTTTCTTTGTTTTCCTGTTTGGGTTTGTTGCTTTATTTTCTATTTCTCTTCACTTTATTTTTCCATTACTCATTTTATTTTATTTTATTTTATTTTATTTTATTTTATTTTATTTTATTTTATTTTACTAGAGGCCTGGTGCACAAAATTCATGCACGGAGTGGGGGTGGGGGGTGGGGGTGTCCCTCAGACCAACCTGCACCCTTTCCAATCAGGGACCCCTTGAGGGATGTCTGACTGCCCATTTAGGCCCGATCCCACCAGTGGGTTCGGGCCTAAACAGGCAGTCGGACGTCTCTTTCATAATCCAGGACTGCTGGCTCCCAACCTCTCACATCCGATTGCCCCTAACCACTCCCCTGCCAGCCTGATAAATGCCTAACTGCTCCTGTGCTGGCCTGATTGCCTCTAACTGCCCTCCCCATGCCAGGATGGCCCCCAACTGTCCTCCCTTGCAGGGCTAAGTCCCCCACAACTGCCCTCCCTTGCAGGCCTGGATCGCCACCAACAGCCCTCCTCTGCCAGCCTGGTCACCCCTAACTGCCCACCCTGGCCAGCCTGGTCCCCTACCCAACTGTCCTAACCTTCAGGCCTGGGTACCCTCAACTGTCCTCCCCTGCAGGCCTGGATTCCCACCAATAGCCCTCTTCTGCCAGCCTGGTCACCCCCAACTACCCTCCCCTTCAGGCCTGGATACCCCCAACTGTCTTCCCCTGCAGGCCTGTGTCCCTCATGACTACCCTCCCCCACAGGCCAGGTCCCTGCTTGGGTTAGGGGCCAGATCCCTGCACCTCCTTCCCCAGTGGCAGCAACGCCAGCCGACGCGGGGCTCACAGCCACTGGGGTGCGGGGCCAAGGTCCGCAAAACTGCAGCGCCTAAGTGTCTGGGGCGGCTCGGCTCCGAACCCTCACCTCCTCCTGGCCCCAGCCCCGGTGGCACCCCCATGGCTGGAAGATCCTGCCAGTGCCACTGCCCCAGTTGGTACGTGATGGCCGGGCTGGTGCCAGCCCCATTTTAATGTAATGGATCAAATGGAGCAGCCATGTGGCAGCAACAGTTTGCAAATCTTCCCACCTTCAGTGCTGCTCGCTCGCCTGCAAGCCCGCTCTCCATCCTGGCCCCACTGCTCTCCTACCTGGAGTTGCCCCATATGTCTCAGACCTGCCACCACCACTGTCCTCCAAGCACCCGCCACCACCCGCCACTGCCCACGCCTCATCTGCTGTTGCTCTCTCCAGCTGCTGGCCTCCATTTTGGCTGGATTACTTTGCATACAGCTGCTCTGATAGGCTGGTGGGCGAGGCTTAGGCTTCCTGGAGAAACAATTAATTTCAATATTATGCTTTTATTAGAGTAGATTTTTTTTGTTATTTTTATACCATTTTTGAAATCAAATTTTTTGTAAATTTATTTTTTTCTTCTTTTCTTTCATTCTCTTTCCTCTTATCCACCTATCCTCTTTTTACTTCCTCTATACTGAACTGAGATCCTCCTCATATTCCTCCAATTCTTAATCTTATCTTCTATATATAAGCTGAGCATCTACAGATTCTGCTCCCATCCTCTCTGCTGGGGGTGGTCACTTATAGTGGGGTTATTATTGTCATGAGTACATTTGTATTATGGTCCCTTTGTGTGGTGTCTTGTCGAGGTGAATTTTATCCTGTCTGGCGAGGTTCTAGAGAGTGAATCTCACAACCAGACACCTGGAGAGAAAACTTCATCCAAGAAAGGGTCAATAATACCCCAGACCCAACTACAGAGGCAGAAAGAAGGTGACAGTGAGGGAGAGAATGGAAGTCAGTGAGGGACCAAAAAAGGAGTGTGTGGTCAAGTGGAATGTGCGTGTGTGTATGTGAGTGAGGCACAGATAGAGTCCACAGTGGTCTGGCTAAATGGGCTTTCTTAACTAAACAGCCTTTGCTACCATTGTAAACAGTTCCAGGAGGCCAACCTGTCCTCATAGGCCTAGCGTTTTTAAGGGGAGAGCTACTGTAACTGACAGCCAGACCTCACCCCCACCCAGGGTGCCCTCAGATAACACCAGGTATTCTACAATCACCCCTGCCAGGGACCTGCTACTTCAGCTGTGGTCCCACAGTCAACTAGTCTCCAGCCACCCTGGGTGCAGGCTCCTGTGTGTTCTGAAGCCTGCTCTCCTCTGACTGGCCCAACGCCTTAGCCTAAGGCACTGCAACCACACAAGCAACAGACATGTAAGTAGCCCACCCCTGTCCAAGGAGCAGCAGCTCCATGACCAGCCTGCCCCAGGCCTAAGAGCAGAAGCCTCACATGGCAGCCACCTGTCCAAGGATCAGTAGCTGTGTGAGCGGCCTGCTCCCCAGTCTGAGGAGCAGCATCCACATGAGCATCCTCACCCCTGTCTGAGGAGCAGCCCACACTAATCCAAGGAGCATCAGCCAAAAGCAGTCTGCACCTGTCCAACAACCAGCAGCTAGGTGAGAATCCCGCCTCTATCAAAGGAGCAGCAGTCACACATGCAGCTCACTCCCACCTAAGGCGCAGCAACCACGCAAGCAGCACATCCTCCATTTGAGAACCAACAACTGAGTAAGCAGCCCTCACCCATCTGAGGAGCAGTCACCCTGTAAGCAACCTGCCCATGTCCAAACAGCTACAGCCTCACAAGCATCCTGCTCCATCTAAGAAAAGCAGCAGTGTGCAGCTAGTCTAAATCCAAGGAGCAGCAGCCACATGATCAGCCCACTTCTGTCCAAAGAATAGGAGCTGTGTGAGCAGCTTCCCTTACCAGCCAGAGACACCACTCCTGCTAACAGCACACACCAGAGGAGCCACTGTCATCTGAGGAGCAGCCATCTTGAGGAGCAACTGCAGCCTGAGGAACCACCACCACCCAAGGAGCTGCCCCTGCACGACTCAACATCTAGATCAGTAGGTGAAACCAAAAATGGGTAGACAAAGAAACCTACAAAGAAAGGAAAAGGAGGAATCACCAGAAAAGCAGCTAAGAGGAACAGATGCATGCAGTATGTCAGAAAAAGAATTCAGAATGAGGGTCCTAGAGTGCATAAACCAGATGGAGGGAAAAAATTAACAACTTATGTAAGAATCAAGAAGAAATGGATGAAAAAAATAAATATCTTATGTAAGAATCAAGAAGAAATGAAGGGTGATATAGCTGCCATAAAGAACACCAAGGAAAGTTTCAAAAGTAGATCAAGAGAAGCAGAGGACCAAATTAGCGAATTAGAAGACAGGAAAGCAAAACACACCCAAACTGAACTGCAATTAGAGAAAAAAATTAAAAGACAGGAGGAGAGCCTAAGGGAGCTATGGGACAACATAAAGCGAAGCAACATATGAATAATAGGGGTGCCAGAACAACAGGAAGAGGAACAAGGATTAGAAAACATATTTGAAGCAATAATCTCGGAGAACTTCCCGGAGGTGGGGAAGAAAAAAATCACACAAGCACAGAGAGTTTCAAACATGAAGAACCAAAAAGACCCACACCAAGACACATCATAATTACCATGGCAAATTTTCAGGACGAAGAGAGAATCTTAAAGCTGCAAAATAGAGATAGAAAGTTACATACAAGGGAACTCCCATTGGATTATCAAATGATTTCTCAACAGAAACACATCAGGCCAGAAGATAATGGACAGAAATTTACAAAGTGATGCAAAGCAAGGTACTGAATCCAAGATTACTCTGTCTAGCAGGGCTATCATTCAAAATTGAAGGGGAAATAAGAAGCTTCACAGGCAAAAAAAGGCTAAGGGAGTTTTTCACCACAAAGCAAGCAATGCAAGAAATGCTAAAGGGACTGGTGTAAAAAGAAGAAACATAAAGGTAAGAAAGAACACAGGCACAAAAAATAAAATGGCTACAAACAAGTACCTTTCAATAATAACTTTAAATGTAAATGGACTAAGTGCTCTAATCAAAAGACACCGAGTAGCTGAATGGATAAAAAAACATGACCCATATGTTTTTTAAAATGTATTTTATTGATTTTTACAGAAAGGAAGGGAGAGGGATAGAGTTAGAAACATCAATGAGAGAGAAACATTGATCAGCTGCCTCTTGCACACCTCCAACTGGGGATGTGCCCACAACCAAGGTACATGCCCTTGACTGGAATCAAACCCAGGACCTTTCAGGCTGCAGGATGATGTTCTATCCACTGAGCCAAACCAGTCAGGTCATGGCCCATATATTTGCTGTCTATAAGAGACTCACCTCAGAATAAGGGACTCACACAGACCAAAAGTGAAGGAATGGAAAAATATTGTTCAGGCAATGGAAATGAAAAAATGCAGGGGTAGCAATGCTTATATCAGACAAAATAGACCTCACACTGAAGGCCATAACAAGATAAGGAAGGCCACTTCATAATACTAAAGGGATCGATACAACAAGAGGATATAACCCTGATAAACATATATGCACCCAATGCAGGAGCACTGAAATACATTAAAAAAACTCCTGGAAGATATCAAGGGAGAGATCGACAACCATACAATCATAGTAGGGGACTTTAATTCACCTCTGACATCACTGGGTAAAAATCCTCTAGACAAAAAGTCAGAAAAGAAATGGCAATCCTAAATGACTCAATTGATATCTTCAGAACATTTCACCCCAAAGCCGTGGAATATATATTCTTCTCAAGTGCACATGGGACATTTTCAAAAATATACCACATATAGGATCACAAGGAAAGTCTCTCCAAATTCAAGAAGATTGAAATCATATTAAGCATCTTCTCAGATCACAATTGGATAATATTAGAAATAAACTACAATAAAAACAATTCAAAACATTCAAACTCTTGGAAGCTGAATAGCATGTTCTTAAATATTGATTGGGTTACCAATGAGATCAAAGAAGGAATTAAAAACACCCTGGAAACTACTGACAATGAAAACACAACAATCCAAAACCTATGGGACACAATTAAAGCAATCCTGAGAGGGAAATTTATAGCTCTGCAGCCTAACTCAATACACAAAATCAGAAATGATAGAGGCAAAATAACAACAGACCCCACAGAAATACAAAGGATTCCTAAAAATACTATGAACAACCCTACTTCAACAAACTACACAACCTCGAGGAAATGGACATATTCCTAGAAAAATATAACCTTTCAAAACTCAATCAGGAAGAATCTAAAAATCTCAATAGGCCAATAACTATGGAAGAAATTGAAGCAGTAATCAAAAAGCTTCCAGCAAATAAAAGCCCAGAGCCAGATGGCTTCACAGGGGAGTTTGACCAAACATTCAAGGAAGAACTAAAACTTGTCCTCTTGAGACTACTCCAAAAAATTCAAGAGGAAGGAACACTTCCAAGATCATTCTATGAAGCCAGCATTATCTTAGTACCAAAACCAAATAGAGACAACACAATGAAAGAGAAACAGACCAATATCCCTCATGAACATAGATGCCAAAATCTTCAACAAAATACTACCAAATTGGATCCAGCAGTACATCAGAAAGATCATACACCATGACCAAGTAGGATTTATCCCAGGGATGCAATGCTGGTACGGTATCTGCAAATCAATAAATGTCTTACATCACGTAAACAAACTGAGAGATTAAAACCACATAGTCATATCAATTGATATAGAAAAAGCATTTGACAAAATCCAGCACCAGTTTTTGCTAAAAACTCTCAGCAAGGTAGGAATAGAAGGGTCATACGTCAACATAATAAAAGCCATATATGACAAACCCACAGCCAACATCGTACTCAATGGACAAAAACTAAAACCATTTCTCCTTAGAATAAGAACAAGACAGGGATGCCCACTCTCACCACTCCTGTTTTACAGAGTACTGGAAATATTAGCCATTGCGATTAGACAAGAAGAAGAAATAAAAGACATCTAAATTGGAAAAAAAGAAGTAAAAATGTCCTTATTTGCAGATGACATGATATTGTACATAAAAAACCCTAAAGACTCCATTAAAAAATTATTAGACTTATTAAATGAATTTGGCAATGTAGCAGGATACAAATTAATGCCAAGAAATCTATGGCATTTCTATATACCAATAGTGAACTTATAGAAAGAGAGACTAAAAAAGCAATCCCATTTACCACTGCACCAAAATAATTAAGATACCTAGGAATAAACTTAACTAAAGAGGTAAAAGACCTCTACTCAGAAAACTACAGGATGTTGAAAAAAAGATAGAGGAAGACCTAAACAGATGGAAGAACGTACCATGTTCATGGATTGGTAGAATCAACATCATTAAAATGTCCATACTACCTAAAGCAATCAATAGATTCAACGCACTCTTGATTAACACATTTTTTTGTGGGAAACGAATAAAATCGGATCCACCAGGGAGACTGTAAATGGACACGAGGAAACATACATTGGAACATCTAGTTCGAACCAGCAAAAATAAAAATATTTTATGTCATTGTCGTGTGTGTGCCACTCATAAACTACGCAGTGAAACGTGGTACATGTGCAAGTTTTGTAATGTACCCCTGCACAAAGGAAAGTGTTTTGAATGCTACAACACAGTAGCGGGAAAATGCCCGCTTACATTAAAATATCAATGGCATATTTCACAGACCTAGAATGAACTCTCCAAAAATTCATCTGGAATAATAAAAAAAAAAGACTCCAAATAGCTGCAGCGATCCTGAGAAAGAACAAAGTAGGTGGGATCTCCATACCAGGTATCAAGCTATATTACAAAATCACTGTTCTCAAAACTGCCTGATAGTGGCACAAGAACAGACATATAGATCAATGGAATAGAATAGAGAACCCAGAAATTGACCCAAACTGATATGCTCAATTAATATTTGGCAAAGGAGGCAAGAACATACAATGGAGTCAAGACAGTCTCTTTAATAAATGGTATTGGGAAAATTGGACAGATATATGCAAAAAAATAAAACTAAACAACCAACAATTTAAAAAATCAAACACTTGGGAGCTAAATAGCATACTGTAAAACAATGACAGGGTTACCAGAGAGATCAAAGAAAAATAAAAAGCATCCTGGAAACAAACAACAATGAAAACACAACAATCCAAAATCTATGGGACACAATGAAAGCAGTTCTCAGAGGGAAGTTCATAGCTCTACAGGCCTACCTCAAAAAAAGAAAAGAAAAAAGAAAAACTGGTAACAAATTATCTAACCCTACAACTCAAATAAACAGAAATAGAGCAACAAGAAAATCCCACAGTATCCAGAAGGAAGGAAATAATAAAGATCAGAGAAATAAATGACAGATCTCAGAAAAAATGGTGGATGGCAGGAAGGAGGTGAGAGATAGGGAGGAGTGAGTGGGTGGATGAAAAAAGAGTGTGTGGAGGTGTATGCTGTATGTGAGCAAGTGAGGGACAGTTAAATCCGGCAGGAACACCAGGAGCTGGCAGCCAGGCTCTCTGAGACAGGGAGAGACTGCCACCACTGCGAACACTCCCCTTGAAGACTGCAAGGACTCGGGCTTAGAAGCCACACATGTTGAAGGGGATATCGGCCTCTTCTAAGAACTCATCAGCACCACCATCCAGACAGACCTGGGACACTGCCCGCATGACCTGGCAGCCACTCCAGCAAAAAAAAAACCCCGGGATCTCCACCCCAAATGGATCACAGTGCCTGCAGCAGTAAGTGCAGCCTCCCACTCTCCAGCGGCAAAACTCCGACCTCACCTTCGCACGTCTCCAACTCCCAGCCCCCCACATTGGCGCGTAGCAGAGCACAGAGCGTGCCCAGGTGCGTGCGACTCAACAGACTTTCCCGGGGAGCCTCTGGGGGACCCAGCTCACCACCGCACTAGCGCATAGCAGCACACAGAGCATGCCCAGGCATGCACAGCCCAACAGATTTCCCCGGGGAGCCTCTGTTGGACTCAGTTCAGCACAGTCACCCATATCTGTTCACAGGTCGCACAGGTGTGCGGTTCCACAGACTTCTCTTGGGAGACACTGAGAGCCCTAGCTGGGTGTGATTTTCTGTCTACCTCACAACTACAGAACTCTAGACACCATAGTCATGCCTTTCCAGAATACAGGCCTCCTGAGCCCCAACACCCCAACAGACGGTTCCTGAGTGCCACTGTGAGTCCGCACTGGGCATGCGTGATTTCAATCAAGGGCACAAGACAGCAAAAATTGGGACAACCCCTTCACGGCTGCTGACTTCTAGACACCTCAGTTGCACCATTCCAGCTCGCAGACTTACATCAAAAGAACCCAAATAGCTCAAGTAGGGAGCTACACTAGATTGCCAAACTCAGAAGACCTGAGAGGTCACACAAGTAGCACCACCCTCAAAAGAAACTGGGTAGCAAAACAATTGGAGCTACAATTAAAATATTACAGCAAAACATGGGAAGACAAAAAAAGCAATCTACAAAGGAAAGAAAAAGAGGAATCACCAGAAATGGAGTTAAATGGAATAGAGGCTACTAACTTATCAGAGAAAAGATTCAGAGTAATGGTTATAAGGATGCTCAAAAGGCTGGAAGACAAATACACACAACTCAATGAGAATTATAAGGAGCTGAATGAGAATGTCACCAACATGAAAAGGATTCAAGAGGAAATGTAGAATGACATAGCTGCAATAAAGAACACAATGGAAGGATAAATAGTAGATTGGAAGAGGCTGAGGACCACATCAGCGAATTACAAGACAAGGTAGCAAAAAACACACAAACACAGGAGCAACTGGAGAAAAAAGCTTAAAAAGCAAGAGGAGAGCCTACGGGAGCTCTGGGACAACACAAAATGAAACAACATTTGCCTAATAGGGGTACCAGAAGGAGATGAGGAGAAGCAAGGAATAGAAAACCTGTTTGAAGAAATAATGACAGAAAACTTCCCTGATGTTGGCAAGGAAAAAACTACACAAGTCCAAGAAGCACACAGAGTGCCAAACAAGATGATCCCCAAAAGACCAACACCAAGACACATCATAATGAAATTGGCAATCACCAACAATAAAGTAAGAATCTTAAAGTCTGCCAGAGAGAAACAGAAAATTACCTACAAGGGATCTCATATTAGAATATCAGCTGACTTCTCAACAGAAACACACCAGGCAAGAAGGGAATGGAATGAAATATACAAAGTGATGCAAAGCAAGGGAATGAATCCAAGGATACTATACCCAGCAAGGCTATCATTCAAAATTGAAGGTGGAATCAGAAGCTTGACAGACAAAAAAGGGCTAAGAGAGTTTATTACTACCAAGCCAGCAATGCAAGAAATGCTAAATGGACTACTGTAAAAAGAAGAAACAGAAAGGCAAGAAGAAACACAAACATTAAGGATAAAAATGACCACAAACAAATGCTTTTCAATAACATTAAATGTAAATGGATTGAATGCTCCAATCAAAAGAAACAGGGTAGCTCAATGGATAAGAAAACAGGACCCATTTATCTGCTGTCTGCAAGAGATCCACCTCACAAAAAAGGATTCACACAGACTGAGAATTAAGGGATGGGAAAAAATTTTTCAGGCAAATAGAAATGAGAAAAAAGCTGGGGTTGCGATACTTATTTCTGACAAAATAGACCTCAAAGTAAAGGCCATAAAAAGAGATAAGGAAGGCCACTACATAGTACTAAAGAAAGCAATTCAGCAAGAAGATATAATTCTGGTAAACATATATGCACCCAATACAGGAGCACCCAAATACATAAAACAACTTCTGGAAGACATCAAGGGAGAGACTGATAGCAATACAGTCATAGTAGGGGACTTTAATACCCCACTGACACCACTGGATAAATCCTCTAAATAAAAAATCAGCAAAGAAACATCAATCCTAAGTGACTCACTGGATCACATGGACTTAGTTGATATCTTCAGAATATTTCATCCCAAAGCTACAGAATATACTTTTTTTTCCAGTGTCCATGGGACATTTTCAAAAATAGACCATATATTAGGACACAGGCAAAGTCTCTTCAAGTTCAAGGGAACAGAAATCATAAAAAGTATCTTCTCAGATCATAATAGCATAAAACTAGAAATCAACTACAATAAAAATACCCGGAAAAAATCAAACACTTGGAGGCTAAATAGCATGTTATTAAACAATGAGTGGGTTACTAGAAAGATCAAAGAAGAAATAAAAAGCATCCTGGAAACAAATGACAATGAAAACACAACAATCCAAAATCTATGGGACACAATGAAAGCAGTCCTGGGAGGGAAGTTCATAGCTCTACAGGCCTACCTCAAAAAACAAGAGAAACTGATAATAAATGACCTAACTCTACAACTCAAAGAGTTAGAAAAAGAGCAACAAGAAAAGCCCACAGTATCCAGAAGGAAGGAAATAATAAAAAGCAGAGCAGAAATAAACGACATAGAGACCAAAAAAACAATACAAAGGATCAACGAAACCAAGAGCTGGTTCTTTGAAAGACTTAACCAAATTGATGAACTCCTCACCAGACTCACCAAGAAACAAAGAGAGAGGACCCAAATAAACAAAATCAGAAATGAAAGAGGTGAAATAACAACTGACCCTACTGATATACAAAGGATTGTAAAAAAAATACTACGAACAACTCTACTCCAAGAAACTGGACAACCTCAATGAAATGGACACATTCCTAGAAAAATACAAGCTTCCAAAACTCAATCAGGAAGACTCAAAACACCTGACTAGAGCAATAATTACTGATGAAATTGAAACAGTCATCCAAAAGCTGCCAGCAAACAAAAGCCCTGGACAAGATGGCTTCACAGGGGAGTTTTATTGAACATTCAAAGAAGAATTAAAGCCAATCCTTCTCAGACTATTCCAAAAAATTCAAGAGGAAGGAACGTTTTCAAGCTCTTTCTATGAAGCCAGCATTATCCTAATCCCAAAACCAGATAAAGACACCACACCCACACACAAAAAAGAGAATTAGAGGCCAATATCCCTGATGAACATAGATGCTAAAATCCTAGTAAACTGGATCCAGCATTACATTAGAAAGTTCATACACCATGACCAAATGGTATTTATTTAAGGAATGCAGGGCTGGTACAATATCCACAAATCAATAAACATTATACATCATATAAACAAATTGAGAGACAAAGATCATGTCGATTGATGCAGAAAAAGCATTTGACAATGTCCAACACTCTTTCTTGATAAAAACTCTCAGCAAAGTGGGAATAGAGGGATCATACCTCAACATAATAAAAGACTTATATGACAAACTTAGAGCCAGCATCATACTCAATGTGAAAAAACTAAAACCACTTCCCTTAAGAACAAGAACAAGACAGGGATGCCCACTTTCATCACTCTTGTTCGACATAGTCCTGGAAGTGCTAGCCAAAGCGATAAGCTAAGAAGAAGAAATAAAATGCATCCAAATTGGAAAAGAAGAAGTAAAATTGTCTTTATGCAGATGACATGATACTGTACTTAGAGAATCATCAAAACTCCATCAAAAAATTATTTGGCCTAATAAATGTATTTGGCAATGTAGCAGGATACAAAATTAAAGCCAAGAAATCTAGGGCATTTTTATATACTAATAGTGAACTTACAGAAAGAGAAATGTAAAAAAACAATGCCATTTACCATTGCATGGAAAAAATTAAGATACCTAGTAATAAACTTAACTAAGGCGGTAAAAGACCTCTACCCAGAAAACTACAGGACATTGTAAAAACAGATAGAGGAAGACATAAATAGATGGAAGAACATACGGTGTTCATGGATTGGTAGAATCAACATCATCAAAATGTCCATACTACCCAAAGTAATCTATAGATTCAATATACTCCCCATTAAATACCAACGGCATATTTCACAGATCTAGAAAGAACTCTCCAAAAATTCATCTGGAATTTAAAAAAAAGGAAAAGAAAAAACACAAAACGAATAGCTGCTATGATCCTGAGAAAGAAGAACAGAGTAGGAGGGAAATCAATACCAGATATCAAGCTGTATTACAAAGCCACTATTATCAAATCTGCCTGGTACTGGCACAAGAACAGGCATATAGGGCAATGGAATAGAATAGAGAACCGAGAAATTGACCCAAATCAATATGGTCAATTAATATTTGACAAAGGAGGCATGAACATAAAATGGAGTCAAGACAGTCTCTTCAATAAATGGTGTTGGGAAATTTGGTCAGATACATGCAGAAAAATGAAACTAGAAAAGCAACTTACACCATACACAAAAATAAACTCAAAATGGATAAAGGACTTAAATGTAGGATGGCAAACGATAAAAATATTAGAAGAATCCACAGGTAGCAAACTCTCAGATATATTATGAAGGAATTTCTTCACTGACACAGCTCCTAGGGCATTGGAAACTAAAGGGAAAATAAACAAATGGCACTATATCAAAATAAAAAGCTTCTGCACATCGAAAGAAATCATCAATAAAACAACAAGAAAACCCACTGCACAGGAGAACATATTTGCCAATGATATCTCTGATAAAGGTTTAATCTCCAACATCTACAGGGAACTCATATAACTTAACAAAAGGAAGATAAACAAACTAATCAAAAAGTGGGCAACAGACCTAAATAGACACTTTTTGAAAGAGGACATATATAAGGCTCAGAGACATATGAAAACATGCTCAAAGTCACTTATCATTCGAGAGATGCAAATCAAAACAACAATGAGGTATCATCTCACACCTGTCAGAATGGCTGTCATCAACAAATCAATGAATGACAAATGCTAGTGAGGATGCAGAGAAAAAGGAACCCTCGTTCACTGCTGGTGGGAATGCAGACTGGTGCAGCCACTACGGAGAACAGTATGGAGTTTCCTCAAAAAACTAAAAATGGAACTTCATTTGACCCAGTAATCCCACTATTAGGAATATATCCCAAGAAACCAGAAACACCAATCAAAAAGGATATATGCATCCCTATGATCATAGCAGCAAAATTTACAATAGCTAAGATTTGGAATCAGCCTGTGTCCATCAGCAGATGAATGGATTAAAAAACTTTGGCACATCTACACAATGGAATAAGATGCTGCTGTTAAAAGAAAGGGACTCCTACCATTTGCAACAGCATGGATAAAGCTGGAGAGCATTATGCTAAGTGAAATAAGTCAGTTGGAGAAAAATAAGTATCACATGCTCTCACTCATTTGTGGGTTATAATGAACAACATAAACTGATGAACAAAAACGATGTAGAGAGAGAAAAGCATCAATCAGATGCTCAAAACTCAGAGGGAAGGTGGGGGGGGTAGAGGTGATGGGGAGAGATGAACTGAGGACTTGTATGCATGCATATAAGCATAATCAATGGATGTGGACAACAGGGGGTGAGGGTGAGGGCAGCATTGTGGGGATGAGGGGACATTGGGGGGATAAGGACACATTTGTAATATCTTAATCAATAAAGGGAAAAAAATTGTCACCCACCTTAACCATCAAAAAAAAAAAAAAAAGAATCCCATTTACCATTGCACCAAAATAATTAAAATAGGAATAAACTTAACTAAGGAGGTAAAAGACCTATATTCAGGAAACTTCAGTACATTGAAAAAAGAGATAGAGAAAGACATCAGCAGATGGAAGAACATACCGTGTTCATGGATTGGTAGAATCAACATCATTAAAGTGTCCATACTACCCAAAACAATCTACAGATTTAATGCAACCCCCATTAAAATCTCCAAAAATTCATATGTTATTAAAAAAAAGACCCCAAATAGCCAAAGCAATTTTGAGAAAGAACAAAGTTGGTAGGATCACAATACCAAATATCAAACTATATTGCAAAGCCACTGTTCTTAAAACTACCTGGTACTGACATAAGAACAGACTTATAGACCAATGGAACAGAATAGAGAACATAAACTGATGAGCGAAAACAAATGCAGAGGCAGAGAAGCATGACTGTCAAAACTCAGAGGGAAGGTAAGAAAGGGTGGGGTTGCAGGGAAAGAGATCAACCAAAGGACTTGTTTGCATGCATATAAGCATAACCAGTGGACACAGACATTAGGGGGATGAGGGCATTTATTGGTTGGTGGAAGTGACCAATGGGAGGAAAAGGAAACACATGTAATAATATATATAATACTTCTGAGGAGGAAGACTGGTTTTGCAAGGAATATTAGGCCATTAAACCAAACAAAGCCCTGTCCTGTGGTAGGGCAGGGGGCTTTGTTCTGAGCCCAAACCTAAGGACACCTGGGGGGAGGGAGTATATTTGCAAATCAATGAACTCGAGGGGCAGTTATAAAGCAAGGTTCTTGCGTGTTACCGGCACTCTGGATTTGGGATTTCGGACACCCCAGAGACCACGTATATTATTAAAACTGTGATTTCTCCACCTCTTCAAAGAGTCGCTTAGTTTTTTGGTCTTTCTGCAACATTTTGGTTCCCTGGCCTAGAAATTAATCAAATGCTGGCTCTTGCTTCTGGTTAGAGGATGGGGTTAGGGGTCCAGGGGCGCAGGACAGATCTCTGAAGGCACGCCTTGCTGATTTTAGCAGAATTAAACGGGGGAACTCCAGCACTCCTGGACCTCACCCCAGGACCCGGCTGGCACCTGAAGAGAGTGGACAAACACTTGTGGACCTGTCGACAGAATCTGTAAGGTAAGGGCCCATCAGTTAATCAGCCTACTCCAAGTGAGTAGAAGGAGGGAAGTGATCACCCTCTCATTCAGGTCAGAATATTCTGGGTGGGTATCCGGTGAGAGCGGCCCCCTCAGGTCAGAAATTAGGAATGGGGTAAAATGTATTTTAAATTCTGAGTGAATATCAGGTGAAAGTGCGTGAATGTGGAAGGAGGGGGCCTGCCCTCTCCTCTCCTTTGTGTGACTCCATGACCTCAGTTACGGAGTCCGAGTGGGCCCCAACCTGCAGTTCTGCGATTTGTCATAAGGCATAATGGTGACTCACCCTCACGTGGAGGTGATCAGGCCCAGGGTTTATATGGGTGCACCTTAGCTAAGACAAATCTAAGCTCCCAAGGGATGCAGCCAGGTGGGCATCTGAGTGAAGATCTGTGAAAGAAGGTCACCCCTTCCCTTGTCTGTCTCTAGTCACCGATCATCATGGGGTCAGAACAACGTATGTTTGTTTGTTTAAACTAGCAGTTTATTTCACCAGGAAATGGCTTTTTTTTAAAGGAATTCTGCCACAGCCCCTCAGGCCAGGAATGTGGTTAATTTGCATTTTAAATTCTTCAGGCTTGCCAGCTTCTTGAAAGATAAAAGTTTTGATCTAAAATTTTCCCTTGTATCTACAATATAAAAGTTAAAAATGTGCTATTTGAATGTATATTGTCTGAGTTTTGTCTTATTAAGTTATGTAATATAAGAAAGTTATCTCATATCTGAAAGGGGGGGGTTGAGCAGCTGCCCTGCAGGTGGAATTGCACATGGCTTTCATGGGGGCTGCCATCTTGAAATGGTAGGGCCACCCCTCCCTCTGCGTTAGACAATCACAAAAGGAAATGTTGCTTACTGAAGCAGAATGGGATATTTTTAATTTGCCTGCTCTTAGTTTTTATTACAGAAGGTTTATTGTACTTTGTTGAATGTATATTTTCTTGAAAGTAAGAGTGTACTTAAAGTGTGTTGATAAATGTCAATCTAAGAAATGCTGGCTGTTGACTTTTGGTTAAGGTTAACCATGTGTCATGTGTAGTAGCAGAAGATTTAGCTGTCAGAAACGGCCACAGTGCAAATGTTATACTTCATTATGTAATCTTAATTTTCTTACAGATTTGAATTCAGTTGTTAAAAGGGCAGGTGCCCAACTGGGCAAAGAAGAATACCATCAGATTTTTGTACCTATTGAGAGATGGACGGCAGCCTGTATACTGTCTTGCAGGCCTGTGTGATCATGCCCATGTCAGGGGTGGCACAAACCTCAACTGTAGGAACAATTAAGCCTTGAGCCTGAGAGTTCTAACTGACTGAAAAGTATGGCTTTGGTGTAATGGAGAAAGATAAAGAAAAATGTTAAAAGTTGAATGGATGATAGGCCAAAGGCTGGAACAAGTAGAATAGGGAAACTGAGCAGAAATTTTGTCTTCCCTAAACCAAGGACACTTGGGAATGGAACTGGTTGGCTGTGCTGAAGGAGTTTTAGTGCCTGTTGCTGCTGGTGGTGCCAAATGGCTCAGCACAGCTTCGCCTGGGTAGGCAGACCTCCCCGATGGCCCTGTCCTTAGCAGTGCTGGGGAAGGAAGAATAGAGATTTTTATACTCCCAACAATGCATGGGCTTCCCGCTTCCCATGCCCAGCTCAGGTAGGGATAGCTATTGCAGGGTATGGAAACTTCATGGAAGCAAGGGGGAACTGCATAATTGATTTTACTCAAGTTCTTGTGGGCTTTGCAACCTGCCCAGAAGGCAAGCTAGGAGCACAGAGCACTTCCAGGAGGTCCTGGTTTCTGGTCTGATGACTCTGTTCGGGTAGGGGCCACCCAGAGACTGGCTCCTGCCCAGAGGGGACCACGTGCTGTCATCCTGGCCACCCCCATGGCTCTTGGGGTTGCAGGACTGGGACTGAGTGGGTCCACCGCTCCCGAGTGAGGGCAGCCCAGCCTGAGTGGAAGGTCACTGGTGACAGGGCTGCATGCGCCCACCTCTGGGGCCGCCCTTGAGTACCACAGGAACCTGCAGACAGACTTGACTTGGCTGTGGTCAGAAAGGAGCTGGGAGTATGTCCTCAGCAGGATGTCCTGTTGGACAGGCTCACTGTCCTGGAGCACCTGCTGCTCTTCACATCCATCAAGTCGCCGCAGCAGACTTGGGCGCCCGGCAGCAGGTTGCTGACGCAGCATCAGCACCAGCCAGCCCGTGCCCTGTCTGGAGGCCTGCGGAGGAGGCTGTCCCTCAGTGCTGCTTTCCTCAGCACATTCAAGACCGTGGTGCTGAATGAGCCCACTAGTGGAATGGACCCCTGCTCCCGGCACAGCATTTGGGACGTCCTCGTCCAGTAAGAAGGTCAGACGATCATCCCCACAACCCACCACCTGGACGAGGCGGAGGCGCTGAGTGACCACGTGGCCATCCCGCAGCAGGGCTGGCTCCGTTACTGTGGCACTCTCTTCAGCCTGACAGAGGCCTACGGCCAAGGCCTCTACCTGACACAAAGCAGCTTTCTGCTCTGGAGTTGGACAGCCTGAAGGATGCAGCTTGCACCACGGCCCTGATGCAGACCTACGTCCCACAAGCGTTTCTCAAGGACCGCAGTGGGCACATGCTGAGCTGCGTCCTCCCCAAGGACACTGACCAAGCCAGCTTCAAGGGGGTCTTCCAGGCATTGGAACAGAACTGGCACTGCCTGTGCCTGACGAGTTGCGAGGTCGTAGATACCACCTTGGAGGAGGTGTTTCCGATGCTTCTGTGAGATCCCAGAGAGCAGTCGAACATGGCCCCAGGGACAGGGTTGAAGGCGCAGAGCCTGAGGCCTCCAGGGTCCACTCTGACTCCCATGATGGTGCCCTTGCCAGCACCCTCATGCTGGTGGCTACCCTGCTGACCCAGCGGCTGTGCCGCACACACCACTCACTCTGTGATCTGCTGCTGCCCATCCTCTTCGTGACCTTGGCGATGGGCCTGTTCATGGTAAAGCTTCTGGTCGCTGACTATCCTGTCCTCCAGCTCACACCTGGCCGCCACGAGAAAGCCAAGACTTCTTTCTTCAGCAGTGACAATGAAGGCATAGACCTGACCAGTGTGCTTCTGCATAAATTCAGAGCTGGGGAGCAGCTCTGCGCCAGCCTAGCCCCAGGCCTGACGAATACCTCCTGTTGACACCCGGAGCCCTCGTCTCACCCAGAAGCCCCAGGTTCCTGTGGCTGCCTGCACCTGCGGAGCTGCCCCAACACCAGTGCCTGGGCCCCCCCACCCTGACTGACCTTCGGGGCCACATACTTCTGAACCTGTTGGTCCTCTGCCCAGAGGAGTGCCTTTTGGTGCCCGGGGAGAGCCCCGGGCTGGGGGCTGGTCTTTTGGGGGGTGAGGCCGGGATCCTGCTCAGGATGTGAACTCAGACCTGTCAAGGCTAGAGGACCTGGCAGGGGTGTGGGAGGCCCCTGCTACAGAGGGCACCTCCAGGGAAGGAACCCCACGGAAGGAACCAGTTTAGTCCCTCGGTTCAGGCAGAGAAGGGAGCTCTGCCCCACGCAGCAAGGATGTCTGTTTGACAGGAATAGTCATAACTACTATTTGTCCTAGTGGTTATCAGCCTGTAGTATATTATGACTCTATTATCAAATGCACGTGGGGGGGAGAATTGTATTAGACGAAAAATAATATAACTAATATTGCTCCACAAGGCTAAAGAAGCTTGTGGGTCAAGGGGGTGGGATGAGGAGGAAGACTGGTTCTGCAAGGAATGCTAGACCATTAAACCAAACAAAGCCCTGTCCTGCGGTAGGGCAGGAGGCTTTGTTCTGGGCCCAAACCGAAGGACACCTGGGGGAAGGGTAGATGAAAAGAATTCTCCCTTCAGGGCCTTGGGGGGAGGGAGTATATTTACAAATCAATGAACTTGAGGGACAGTTATAAAGTAAGGTTCTTGCATGTTACTGGCACTCTGGATTTGGGATTTCAGACACTCCAGAGACTGCGCATGTTATTAAAACTGTGATTTCTCCACCTCTTCAAAGCGTTGCTTAGTTTTTTTGTCTTTCTGCAACACTTCAAACAATAAAAAATTTTAAAAAAAGAGAGAGAAGTACAACATAAAACGGTGTGGAGGAGGAGGAAACTATACTCACCTCTTTCCAGTACCAAACTGGAATTAAATTATAGAACAGTCATCCTGAACAACCAACTGAAGACTATCTGAAGAAAAGTCTTATAACCAAATGTTTAACGAAGAGGTCACATTGAGACTGGTAGGAGTGGTAGAGATGCAAAAAGAGGTGGCCCACCCCTGGTCGGGTGGGGTTTGTGACTGATATTCAGAAGAATACCAGCTGTAGGGGAGTTTTCCCTGAGAAACATGGGGTTTAAACTCTTGGTGGGTTCTCTAGCCCAGAGCACCAGAGTCCGAAAGAGACACCTAACATAACATCTGGCTGTGAGGAGCAGTAGGGTGTCTGCATGACAAGGAGAGAAGGCTAGAGACACAGGTGAACTTTTAAAGAGAACATTGCACAAAATTTTGTTCATAACCACTCACCCTGGGCTAGTCATATGAGGAGAGTCTGGAGTTTGTGGCTCTGGGGAGGGAGTATGGTGAGTCACACTTTGATACAGCAGTCACTACATTTCATGAGTGGTGAACTATCCTTAGTGCAGCAACAGCCTGGGAGAAAGCAATAGATCCACTCTCTGGACTCCCTCTTGCCTGCCACCCCCCCATCCCCCACCCCTCCAACCAGTGGAGCAAACGCCCTGCTGTGGAGTACAGCAAAAAGCTCTTTCAGTGGCTGAGCTTAACAGGAAGCTGAAAGGTGGAGGTAAGTGGAGGAGACTCTTGTTAAGGTGCCTTGGGACTTTTGCTGATCTGCCCCTAACCTTGGTGCACATCTTGATTTTTCCAGTGTGCACCCAGGCCCAACAGAGGCAGTCACAAATGCGGGTCATTGGTAGCTCAGAACAGGTTGCACAGGGCCAGTCACAGGCAACATCTTACATGGATATGAACCAGAGTTTCTACCAAGAGACCCCAAACTAACAAACCCAGAGTCCACACTCAGACAACAACAGAACAGGTTCCAAGAAACTTCTCAAGCAGCATATCCAAAGGGATATCTCAGCAGGTATCAAACTTTGGTGAGGAGAATTATGCTTCATTGGGTCAGCACTTGTACAGCCGCTCACATGCTGTTTATGGTTGAGCTCTCGGTTATCCAATGTGAGGGTTAATCCCACATACAAATGAACTAATAACAATTAAGACTCAATTACAACAGGAGGGCCCAAATAGCCCACACAAGGGACATTCCAAGAGCACCCAGATCAGGTGGTCTAGGAGACTGAACCACTGGACCTTACAGGACACTTACTAGTACATAAGGCCACTCCACAAAGACTAGGAGACAAAGCATATTCATCTAATACATAGAAACAAACAAAAAGAGGCAGTCAAATGGGGAGATAAAGGAAAAAATCTCCAGAAAAAAAAGCTAAATGAAATTGAGGCAAGCAGCCCTAGCCAGTTTGGCTCAGTGGACTGAGTTGGCCTGTGGACTGAAGGGTCCAGAGTTCAATTCCAGTCAAGGGCACATGCCTGGGTTGTAGGCTCAGTCCCCAGTAGAATCAATCAATGATTCTCTCATCATGAATATTTCTATTTCTCTCCCTATCCCTTCCTCTCTGAAAAAATAAAAAAATATATTTTTTTTAAAAAGTAGAAATAAAAGAAATTGAGGCAAGCAGAGTTAAAAGTAATAGTTAAAAGGATGCTCAACAGCATGGAAAAGAACATAGAAACCATAAAAAAGTCAAATATGAAAAACATACTGGAAGAAATGAACAGTAGGTTTGATAAAGCAGCAGGTCAAATCAGCCATTTGGAAACAAAGTAGAAAAAAACACCCAGAGGAGCAAAAAGAAAAATAAATGTTAAAAGATGAAGATATTTTAAGGGACCTTCAGGACACCATCCATGGTAACAACATCTGCATCATAATGCTACCAGAAGAAAAGGAAAGAGCAAGGGATCAAGAACCTATTTGAAGAAATAATGACCAAAATATTCCCTAACCTGATGAAGGAATCACACAAACAAGTCCAGAATGCACAGAGATTCCAAAGAAGATGAATCAAAGAGGTCCACACCAAGATATATCATAATTAAAAGGGGGAAATTTAAAGACAAAGAGAGAATCTTACAAGCAAAAAGAGAAAAATAGTTACCTTTAAGGGAGCTCTAATAAAACTGTCAGTTGATTTCTCAACAGAAATATTTCAGGCCAGAAGGGATAGGCATGAAAAGCAGGAACCTACAAGTAAGACTACTGTATCCAGCAAGGCTATAATTAAAAAATTAAAGAATAAAGAACCTCCCAGACAAGAAAAACTAAAGGAGTATCTTACTATGAAGCCAGAACACACAAAGTTGTAAAGGGCCTGCTAAAAAGGAGGAGGTGGAGGAGGAGGAGAAACATGGTTTTTAAAAAATGGAGTAGCTGAGAGAAATGGTAGCTGAATAGGCAGATGAGGTCATGGGAGGAGCTGACCCAGCTTCCAAGGGTGACAGGCTGAGTGAGAGAGGAGGGAGTTTTCAGCTATGAGAGGGTCTGTTTCCTCAGAAGATAGACCTAAAAAACATGTTGGACTCCACAGCCCAGAGCACCAGAGCCTGTAAATGTTAACATCCAGCCATGAAATGTGGCAGGGGTGCTGGCCATGTCAAAGCCTGGAGCTGGTAGACTAGAGCCTGTTTGTTTTGTTTTAAACCCAGAGCACAGGAATTTTCATTTGTAGCTACTCACCTGAGGCTTTGGTACAGAGAGGGAGATGCAAACTCAAGGTACCTAAGGAGAGGCCTGGGTGAGAAACATTGCAGGAAGATGTGGAAAAGCGGAAGCCAGGAGTATTTGGTCATAGGCTCTCAAACCGAAATGGCCATTTTTCATGAGAGAAGCTAGCTGCTCACAGTAACCACAGGGCAGGGAAAAAAACCCTCCTTATGTGATAAAGCCTGTCCCACCCTAAGAATCCCTATATGCCACACTCTTTTCAGAGGAAACAAAAACAGAGACCATGCCTAGAGGTTTACAGTCAAAGGAGCATCAGTGACTAGATGGGGGAGAGGCCATCCACTCCATTATCCTGGGAACCAGACTGGTACTTTCCCTGCATGGGAGAGTTGATAAAATATCCAGGTTTTGAGCCAACCCCATGGGTCTCTGTCTAGCCAAGGGCAGAGTAATATTTTGAGCCACTTGTGAAGGAGTAGCTCTAGGACAGGAAAACACACCCACCACATTCTCTGAAAGTGAAACAACATCTCCCACCCTGAAGCCCTTTCAGAAACTGACTTTTGAGTGATTAAGATTGACAGCTATCTAGCAGGAAGAAGAGGAGCTTGGGGAACAGGGAAAGTTTGCTGACCCAGCCCTGGGCCTTGTGCTGCTAACAAACCAACTTTAGAGGACAGATTGCTGCCTCCTACTTGCAGACAAGTTCTGTGGAGATAGACACACATGATGGATCAGTGGATCACTTGGAGCTTCAAGCAGGATGCTGAAAGCTAAAGAAGAACAGTTCCTGGCAGTGGTTAGCATCTAAACACCTCACAGGAAACCAAGAATTGGCAAACAGAACAGAAGAGTAAGATCCAAAGTGATCCTCCATGAGGCACTCAAGTCTGCTGAAATGAACTGCACTTCAATTTTTTCTTTTCTCTTTTTTCTTCCCTTTACACTTTTATTTTTTTCCTTTTTCTTCCTTTTTGAATATACCTGCTTTATCTCTATGCTTTATCAAATTGTTACTATTCTAGTCTCTGTAGTTTCATTCATATATCTAATTTTCCTCTCACTTTTCCTACTCATATTTTTTAGGGTTTTTTTTTTCTATTTTCTTACTCTCCTTTCTTTTTCTCCTGTGTTCTCCTCTATTTTACTTTTTAATTTCTTTCTTTCTTTTATTTTCATTTCTTTTCTTCATCCTTTATTTTACACCAGTTTTATTGACCTATTACCGAAATTCATTATTCTTATTTATTTATTTCAGCTCTGCATCTACATATTCCTCACTTCCATTTTTTTAATGTTTTCTCTTTGTATTATTTAATTTTTTATTTTTTCCCCCTATCATTCTTTAGTTTTCCTAATTCTTTCTTCTTTGATGGTTGCTTTTAGTAGTACTGAAAGGGTCTTTTGTAAATTTTTATTCTGTTAATTTTGTTTTGTGTAATTTTGTTATGCTGTATTTTGTGCTGTTTTGTTAGCACCTCCACAATAGCTCACATTACATGTTCAGGGATGAGCCACATAGCCAGTCAGCCTGAGAGAAAACTTCATTCATGAACAGTACAATAACATTCAAGACTCAACTATAACACAAGAACCCAAATAACTCAAGTAAGAGGCTTTTCTAGAACACCAATCTCAGGAGATTTAAGCAAGTGCACTTCTGGGTCCCATAAAACACCTACTACATAAGACCATCCCACAAAGTCTGGGAGGTATAGTAGTTTGATCTAATACATAGAAACAAAACCAAATGGACAGCAAAAATGGGGAGACAAAGAAACAAATACCCAAATGAAAGAAAAGGAGGAATTTCCAGAAAAGGAATCAATGAAATAGAGGTAAGCAATTTGTCAGATAAAGAATTTATAGTAATGCTAATAAGAGTACTCAACCAATTCAGTGAGAATAATAAGCAACTTAATGCAACTTATAAGGAACTTAATGAGAATTATAAGGGACTTAAAGAGAGTTACACCAACATGAAAAGAGAGCTTGAAACAATAAATAAGAATCAAGTGTGAGGAAAAACATAGCTGAAATAAAGAGCATATAAAAGGTTTCAACAGTAGACTAAAAGAAGGTGAGGACTGAATCTGTAATTTAGAAGACAAAATAGGGGGAAAAACCTTTCAAACAGCAAATGGAAAAAAATAAATAAAAATCAGGAGTAGAGTCTAAGGGAGCTTTAGGAAAACATGAAACTTAGCAATATTCACATATAGGGGTAGCAGAAGGGGCAGAATCTGAGAAAGGAATAGAGAACTTGTTTGAAGAAATAATGGCAGAAAATTTACCTAACACAGTGGAGGAAAAAGTCACTCAATTCAGGAAACATAGAATCTCAATCAAAATAAATCACAAAAGACTCACATAGACACATATCTATAATAATAAAAGTGTAATATGCTAATTAGACCAGATGACCTTCTGGATGAAACTGGGGCTGCAAGGAAAGCCTGGGTCCTGGGTGCCTGCTGGCAGCCAGAGGGAAGCCCAGGTCCCAGGTGCCAGAGGGAAGCCAGTGCCAGCAGCCAAAAGAAGGAAGGCCTACTCTTGCATGAATTTTGTGCATTGGGCCTCTACTATTAATTAAAATGGCAAACATTAAAGACAAAGACTTTTAAATCTTAAAGACTGCATGAGAGAAACAGAAAGTTACCTATAAGGGAGCTCTCATTAGCTTGTTGGCTGACTTCTCAATTGAAACACTTCAGGCCAGAAGGGCATGAAATATACAAATTAATGAAAATCAAGGGACTGAACCTAAGATTATTATATCCAGCAAGGCTATCATTCAAAATGAAAGATGGAATAAAGAGCTTTGAAGAAAAAAAAGGCTAAAAGAGTTTATTACCACTGAATGAGCACTTAAGAAATGCTGAAGGGACTGTTGCAACAAGAAATAGAGAGAAAGGGAAGAACACAATCATAAAGTATAAGAATGGTGGTAAATAAAACTTTAAATGTAAATGGCTTCAATGCTCCAATAAAGAGACATATAGTAGCTGAATGGATAAGAAAACATTATATATATATATATATATATATATATATATATATATATATATATATATATATGAGACCCACCTCAGAACAAATGACTCCCACAGAATGAAGTGAAAGGGTGGAAAAGAAATTTCCAGGAAAAACAAAATTAAACAAAAAACTGGAGTAGCAATACTCATATATGACAAATAGATTCCAAAGTGAAGGCCATAGCAAGAGACAGTAAAGGTCACTATATAATACAAAAAGAATCAACAACAAGAGGATGTAAGTCTGGTAAACATATATTCACCCAAATAAAACAAACAAAAAACTTCTGGAGGACTTTAAGGGAGAGATCAACAATGATATAATCATTGTAGGATACTTTAACACCCCACTGACATCACCGGATAGATCTCTTAGACAAAAAATCACAAGAAAATAGCAATCCTAATGGACACACTAGATATGATTAAATTAATGGACATTTTCAGATAATTTCACACCCAAACTACAGAATATACATTCTTCACAAGAGTATATTGGACATTTTCAAAGATAGACCACGTGTTATGACACAAGCTAACTCTCTATAAGTTCAAGATTGAAATCATATCGAGTAACTTCTTGGATCACAATGGCATGCTACAGTAAAAACACTAAAAAATAAACAAATAGGACTACATAAAAATTAAAAATTTCTACACAGCAAAAGAAACCATAACAAAATGAAAAGAGAGCCCACTGCATGGGAGACATATTTTCCAATGATACATCTGATGGGCTAATTTCAAAAATATATGATGAACTCATACAGGTTAACAAAGGAATACAAAAAAATCAAATTAAAAATATGGGCAAAGAACCTAAATAGACAGTGCTCTTAAGTGGACATACAGAGGGCCAAAAGGTATGTGAAAAAAAATGCTCAAAGTCACTAATCATCTGTGAGATGCAAATGAGTTACAAAAGGACAATGAGTTACCACCTCACACCTCTCAGAATAGCTATCATCAACAAAATAATGACAAATGTTGGTGAGGATGTCAAGAAAAGGGAACCCTTGTACACTTCTGGTGGGAATGCACACTTGCCATGACCTTCACAGTGGAGTTCAGGATCTGAAAGGGGGACTGACACACAAATGAAAATACTATATAAGAAATATGAATTTAGAAGGCATTGGGGGCAGGTGAAGCCTCTTTCTTGAAGAGACATCCCAAGACTGGGCCCCATCTGTTTTTTATTCACTTTTTGACACATAGCTTGCCCTCAGTAAAGCACGGCAAATAGGTAGCAGACAGACCGTCTCTAAGGTCAATAAAGACCACTAAAGATCAGTAAGGTCCAGTAAACATTTACTTCAAGGCAATCACATCAGGAAATTGCTTTGAGCCGCCACTATCTCAACACAAACAATCAGTGCTTAGTGTCAGCCCTGTTAACACTCAAGGTCCATTGGCCTTCCACATTCCTTGGTGCATTCTCATGAAAGTATTGGAAAGCTGTGGATTCATGCACACACTGGTGCAATCTTTGTGGAAAACAGTATGGCGTTTCCTCAAAAAATTAAAAATTGAATTCTCATTTGACCCAGTGTTCATATATAGCCTAAGAAACCCAAAACACTAATCAGAAAGAATATATGCATCCCTATGTTCATAGTAGCCCAATTTATAATAGCTAAGATTTGGAAACAGCCCAAGTGCCCATCAGCAGATGAGTGTATAAAAAAAAGTGTGGCATATTTTCACAATGGAATACTATGCTGTAAAAAAGAAAGAAATTTTACAATTTGCAACAGCATGGATGGACCTTGAGATTATTATGCTAATAGAAAAAAGTCAGTCAGAGAAAGATAAGTTTCACATGATCTCAGTCATATGTGGAATCTAATGAAGAAAATAAACTGTTGAACAAAATAGATCCAGAGAAATTGAAGCATGGAACAGACTGAGAATTTCAGAGGGAAGGTGGGGATTGGACGGTGGGTAGGGAGTGATTAACCATGGAACTTATATGCATACTAGGGGCCCGGTGCACGAAATTCATGCATGGGGGGAGGGTGGGGGTCCCTCAGCCCAACCTGCCCCCTCTCACAGTCTGGAACCCCTCAGTGGATGTCCTATGATGGCCCCAGTCTGCCAGGTGCCTTTTGTGTGTGTGTGTGTGTGTGTGTGTGTGTGTGTTGTGTCGCCACTGGGGACCTGCCCCCAACCACATCTGAGGCTTGGAGCAGTCCTCCTGTGTGTGTCTACCTGCTGGGGGCCTGCCCCCAGGCACACTATGGAGGCATGGAGCAGGCATCTCCTCTATGTTGATCTCTCAGACTCTTGCCCTCCCCTGCATGTTGTTCTCTTTTTTGAGCTGTGGACAGGGCTGGGTGCTGCCTGTCTCCCAAGCTTGCCTACTGCCCATCTTCCTCCACCCACCAGAAAGCAGGGAAAACCCTGCCTCATGGTCAGGGCAGCCTTTTCTTGCTCCCTGATCCCCAGAAGGGAGCTGGGGAGTCACCAAGCAGGGCCCCAGCCCCTAAGAGCTTGCTTTCCCGCTCCCCAATGCCCTCCAAAGGGCCTGGGGAGCC
>PVJC01019897.1:0-29739 GCA_004026665.1 Murina feae | reverse complement strand
GCTGCCTAAACGTTTACTCAGGTCCGTGAGTGGCGGCCACCATGTTGGCTGGGCTAATTTGCATACAGCCGTTCTGATTGGCTGTGGGCGTCCCGGAGAAACGGTTAATTTTACTATTCCGCTTTTATTAGTTTAGATTACCTGAACCAATCTACTCAAATTACTGAAGTGCCCAGTCAGCTCTTGGTTCTTTATTGAATAATAAAATTTGTGCACTCAAGGGGGCTCTCAGCCTGGCCTGTGCCCTCTCGCAGTCTGGGACCCCTCGGAGGATGTCTACCTGCTAGCTTAGATCCACTCCCCAGGAGATTGAGCCTAAGCTAGCAGTCAGACATCCCTCTGGCAGCCTGGGAGCCCTCGGGGGATGTCCACTTGCCAGCAGGGAGCAGTACTAAGTTGCAGTCAGACATCCTTTGCACTGCTAAGGAGGCAGGAGAGGCTCCCACCACCACCACTGTACTGGCAGCTGTCAGACTGGCTTGGGCTGAGCAGAGCTCCCCCTGTGGGAGCGCACTGACCACCAGGAGGCAACTCCTGCATTGAGTGTCTGCCCCCTGGTGGTCAGTGTGTGTCATAGTGACCAGTCATTCCCAATCATTCTGCTGTTAGGGTCAATTTGCATATTACCCTTTTATTATATAGGATAGAGTCCTGGTGCATGGGTGAGGGCTGGCTGGTTTTCCCTGAAGGGTTCATTTGCATATGGTCGCTTTGATTGGCTTGTGGGCATGGCTTGGGGTATAGCAGAGTGACACCAATTTGCATGTTTCTCTTTTATTATTATAGATAAACATATTCAGACAAATGTATTTCTATACCACATTGTAATCACTGCACATATGAATTTTCTTGAGTAGCATAAGTATGTTTGGCAATCTTATTTGATTCAAGAAGATGACTCAAACCAATTTACTTAATTGATAATTAAGATGTCCAGTATTTTAAAGTCCACACAAGTGACTAAATTGAAGTTCTCAAAGTCAATAGTCATAAGATCATCTTCTCTCCTTTCTTATAATGTCCTGTCAAGTGCTTTTTATTGAGTGAATTCCTAATAGCTGTTGTTGACAAACTTCTGTGTCAAGGTTGTTAAAGAGGTATATAGTTTACTCCCTTCCTTGGAAACAATATCTCTGTGTATGGATCTTGGTCTGTTAGTGTAGCTGTTTATTACTGTCCTCTATCCTTCATACCCTCCTACCATATTGCTATTCTGTCTTTGCTTATTTAATGGTTTGTTTTCCTTGCTCTTTAAATATTAGCATCATAGATATAAGATTGTTGTTCTCATTATATCGCATATAATGCCTGTTCCAATCAACATTTTGGATATAATTTAAAGGTTCTCCTTTGTATTTTTCTTGCTTTAGGGTGCTGTTTATTTTATTTGTCTAGTCATTCATTCATATAACCAATAAGCCCTAGCCTAGCTTAATTCATTTTGATCCTGGTATTAACATGAGCACTGGGCTCTATTCTATAATAGCAAGTCAGAATTTGAACTATATAATATGCTGTGGGCTGTAGTTTTCAATCTCTGCTTCAAATTGAACTAAGCAGCAATAACAGGTGATATCCAATAGGTAGCTAATACTGAAACTAGAATCAAAATTCCATAAGAGGAGAGAGTAAATCTAAGTTATTTACCCCATATCGTCACCATTGAGCACAAAGTCCAGCCAACACGTATATACAGGTACTCAGAAAGCATTTATTGGATGAAAAATAAATAAGTAAATTTTAAAAGGTTAGGTAATAATTCTGTATTCTTTTTCTTAGTCAATTCTGTCTTCATCGCAACCTCCACAACTGATCAATTTGCACATTTTATCTGTGTTTTAATATCTCTCAAATATGTTTTTTCTGTGTCTTCTTTCCTCTTCTCATTGCCAACTCAGTTCCATGACATTTCTTGCCTAAGATTACTGCAATAAATTCCTACAGGTCTTCCTTCCTCTAAGCTTGCCTTCCTCTTTTCTTCAGAGTATTACAAAACGCCGTGTCTTGCTTAAAATCTTGTAGTGCTTTCCCATAAAAACTGAATGTGCTAGGAAAAACATCCATCTGCTGCTGCCCTTCCCCAGGCCCTGCTACTCAGCCTTCAGCCTCCCACTGTACCTGAAACACACCATACGTATTTGTCCACTTAGACTGCTCTCAGCCTTCCTTGATGGGTCCATCCTTTAAGACTCGGGTTCCTTCAAGAATCTCTCCTAGCCAGGCTAGTCTCAGATTGGGGCTCCTTGTTTTGCTCTTCTCTGTGACTCTAGTATTCTGTATTTCTTTTATCACTTGCTTCACTGATTTATCACTGTGCTTACTTGTCTGATTCCCATATCACATTACTAATTCCTTAAGAACTACATGGCAGACACCCAGCAAAGGTATCCCTGATCACTATTACAAATAATTAATTACATGGTGATCATTCAATATATGTTTAGTGAGAATATTTAAGAGCTTTAAGGTATAGGACATAAGAATCAAAGATTCAACTGAATCCAGGCTGAGTTGCTCAGTGGGTTGGAGCATCATCCCATACAACTAAAGGTTGCAAGTTTGATTCCTGGTCAGGGCACATACCAAGGTTGTGGGTTCTTTGATCCCCAATCAAGGCACTTGCAGGAGACAACTAATCAATGTTTTTCTCTCCCTTCCTCTCTCCCTAAAATCAATAAAAACATATCCTCAGGTGAAGTTTTTGTTTGTTTGTTTGTTTTTAAAAGGATTCAAGTGAGAGAAAATTTTCATGGAAGAGATGGCATTTGGAGTGAGCAGGTCTTATCTACTACTTGTCATCATAATCATTCATTGATTTCCACGTGTAAACATAGATATTTCCAAGAAGTAGTCTATTCTGTATTTTAGTTTCTTTTGTGATTTAAGATGAAGCAGCACTGCCTCTAAAACCGTACCTAAATAATGTGGACTTGCTTTTAGGATAAACCTGAGTAAAAACTGTGAAGAGATATTACTGTGGGCGAGTTTTATGAGAACTATTATCTAGTTTTAATTTAAAATGATTAATGTCCTAAGGCATCCTTTTGCCTTTCAGAAATAGCTTCACAAAACTATTTTAAAATGTAATGTTAACACATAAGAAGCCCAAGGTTAATTCTTAGACTGCTGGTATTTGTTAGCTCATTTTAGTGCTCTGTTCATTATAATGTGTAAATCCTAATCAGGTTATACTGAGAGGCTAAATAGGTTATACTCTTACCCTCCTCCCCATTTCCATACTCTGAGCCACTAAAATAAACACATCTACACTGCACTCAGAATAAAAACAAACACATCAGAGTCACGTAATTGAGAAACACATTTGTAAGTAGCAAACACTGGTTAAGATTGTAGTTTTAAGAAGCACAAAGGTTATTTGTGTTTTTGTTTTCTCCTACAAAAGATTTTTTTTCTCTTTAAATTATGTGAGTACTGACATGTCTATTTTTGCTCAAGTAAATTCTACTTCATGAGTGGTGAGACATTTTAAACCAATGCTTAGATTGTGAGGTATCTCTTATCATAATGATATGTAGATCTTTAAAATGTATGTTAATAAATCCACACTGAAAGAGAAAAAATATTTTAAACTCAGGATATTCTCCCCCTACCACCACCACCACCACCATCAGCTCTACTTATTTGAAAGTATTATTATGAGATGGAAAATGAGTTAGTATATATAAAAATTCTTTGAAAGTGCTTTAAAATGTAAACCCTTTAAAAATAGCCTAATTAACCTTTGGTCTATGCTAACCCCAAGCCAAAAAAAAAAAAAAAAAAATTCACTAATTCCTCCAGATTCACCATTATTTACAAGCATTTAAATGGCATGGGTATCCAGGGCCCATACAGGCTGCCTGTTTTTTTAATTGAAGTATTACTGGGTCACAGCCACACCTATACAGTTAGGTATTGTCAATGGCTGATTTTGTGTTACAACAGCAGTTCAAATTGACAACACAGACCATATCACCCATGAAGCCTAAAATATTTACTATCAGACCCTTTGAGTAATAATTTGAGGATCCATGGTTTCAACTATACTGCTAGCTAATGCTTTTTCATTATAATTTAAAAAGCAGTTACTTATTTAACACCTAAAATCAAAATGCAAAAGATGATTTTTCCCATCAGGCAATTCAAAACTAAAGCTATGTAAAATGCTATGTTGGCCATTCCTTCATCTATTCATCATTTGCTAGCCTTGTTCTTACTCAGTTTGCACAAGAACAAGTGAAATTTCATTCTTATTTTCTATAAATTTGAAATCATTACATGATAAAAGCTACCATTACACTCCCCCACACCAGAAGAATTTGAAATAGAAAGGATTTTTCTCTGTGATGGTGAATATGGCCTTTTCTCTATGCTCAGATCCCAACCATACTATCAAACATAAAAATTCCCTTTCCCCTTTTTTTAAATTGATTGATTTACTTGCCTTGTTATTCACTTATACATCTCTTTAAATTATACATAGCATGTACTTAACTAGTCATTAATGAGCATAATGGAATTTACATATTAGGAGAGGTAGCTATAGCTCCAAAGACACAGGAAGACTCTGAAAAGTTCAGCTTATCTGAAGTAGAAATGTATGCTACTTATACTTGAACGCACAGTTGTAAAATTTTAGAATGTTAGAACCAGAACGTGTTATGGAGTCAAAAGCAGTTCTCAAACTTCAGTGAGCATTAGAATCATCTAAATGGCTTGTTAAAATACAAACTGGGAAGCCAGCCCTCCAGAGTTTCTGATTCAGGAAGTCTGGGGTGGACCAGAGAACTTGCATTTTTAAAATGTTGATGGTGATGCTACTTGGGGGAGACCATACTTCACAAACCCCTGTGTCACAGGAAAGGATGGCTGACCAGGCATTACCTCAGAGAGACATCAGGACAGGGTATGGTCCTCAGCCTTTTAGCAGACCCAGGAGAGGTCAGACACTGTGGCCCATACTATTCAAACCCAGAAACAGAACTAAGCCGGACTTACTAAGCCCCATTGACTGTGGCTGATTGTGAACCAAGGACTTGGGATGGCAGGATATGGCCTCTTACACCCTCTAGTTTGATGGAGAGCCTGACAAATTCTGTGATTCCATTTATATGAAATTCCAAAAGAGACAAAACTAACCTTCAGTGGGGGGAAGGGGAAATCACAATACTAGTAGTGGTCGCCTTGAGGGTGATAGCATAGGGATTGACTTTGGTAAGAAATTTGAGGACTTTGGGGGCTGATCAAGGAAAAGGATATGACCATTGGACAGGTTGCATGAGAAAGGAAGGACACCATGAGCCTATCTAGAGGTTTGTGGCCAAAGGGCCACCATCTGGAAGGGGAGGGGGCCGGGAGGCCCTGATGTGATGGATATTGAGGAGGGGCCTCTGAAGATCATATGTCTAGATGAAGTTGCTCAGTAGCAAGTTCTGGAGTATCTGGGTCACAGAGCTCCAGAGGGTGGTGGTGATGTGGCGTCTTACAATCACAAGGCTTTATCTCATCAATGGATAGTAAATGTTGGGCATAGTTCTGTGGAGTATACTAAGCAGGCAAGCTATAAATGACTAAAAATCGATTTGTTTGGGCTAGTTTTAAAAATAATTGGGTGTGTGAAAATTTGAGTTTGGTTCCAGCAGACTTTATAGCTAATGTGTCTCAGTCTGCAGTGAAGAAATAAACAACCCAGGAACCAGTAACATAGATACCATCTTCAACTAATTTATATATAACTGAGAAGGGAGATGAGGATATTGTTTGGAGAGGCAATAATGTTCTCCATCTTTTATATATATATATTATATATATAATATAAAATTATATATATAATTTTATTGATTTTTCACAGAGAGAAAGAGAGAGGGACAGAGAGCCAGAGACATCGATGAGAGAGAAACATTGATCAGCTGCCTCCTGCACATTCCCCACTGGGGATGTGCCTACAACCAAGGCACATGCCCCTGACTGGAACTGAACCCAGGTCCCCTGAATCCACAGACCAATGCGCCATCCACTGAGCCAAACTGGTTAGGGTGATGTTCTCCATCTTGATGAGGGTTTAGATTATACAGATGAATTCATTTTTCCAAACTCAGTGAATATACACCTGAAATTTGTGCATTCATTGTGCATACATTTTGTTCGTTTCATGTACATTTTATTTTTATTTTAATAAAATGTACTGAGTTAACATTGGTTAATAATATAGTTTTTTCATTACAAATATTCAACTCTAGTGAATGATATGTATGCTGAAGTAGTTAAAAGGAAATGTAGTGCTGTATGCAGTCTATACTGAAATGCCAAAAATAAAGTGGGTTAATGAGTAGACAGAAGAACAGGTAGTTGGATAAGTATATTAAGGAAAGTATAGAATGCAGGTTGGGGTGTACCTGTGTTTATTATAACACTTCAACTTTGCTTTATGTTGGAAACATTGCACAATGAAATGTTAGAAACTACTGTGTGGAGATAGACTGGAAGACCAGTTGGGCAGCTATGCCGTCGCATTGAAACGTTTATAGAATTTGTATTTCCTGATCAACTGTATGCTACAATTTGATAGACACTCAGTCCTGTGTGTGACTGCTGGACTAAGGCCTGTGGTGTTCGCTGTTGCAGGGAAAGCCCTTCTGCTAACATGGACACGGGCGCATTTCTGTCGTCATCTCTGTGCTCCAATAGGACTCTGCTAATTGATGGCCGAGTAGAACTCAAACGAGGCCTGCAAAGGCAGGAGCGGCATCTCTTCCTGTTCAGTGATCTGTTTGTTGTGGCCAAAAGCAAGTGAGTATACCCTACACTCTCCCAGTTATCATGATAAAATTGCACTTCCACCGAAAAGGAAACCTTTCTGGCTGGAGCTCACTGTAAGAACGTCTGGGTTCTGTTACCATAGGAATATCTAAAGGAAGTTTTATGTTGGCTTTGTTTTTGCAAAATAACATTTCAACTGTTTATTCATTCAACAAGTGTTCATTTAAGTCCTCCTCTCTACATAAACATGGAAGACACCATGAAAAATATGGATATGGTCCCTGCTTTTTTGGCACATTCATCCTAATGGTTTTGGGAGGGCAGTAGTTATAGCTTGAGTTAGTGCTATGAATAAAATAGGGTGCTACATGAAGTAAAAATGTGATACATGTTAGTTAGGTTGGGGGAATCATTGAAGGATGAGAAGAAACAGCCATTCAGATATGCGGAGCATGAGCAGTCTAGGAAGAAGGAGTGCCAGGTACAGAGGTCAGGGGGCAGCTTAACCCTTGGAGGAGTTAAAAGAAGGCCTCTGTGTGTAACTGGAGCACAGAGGACAAGAGAAGAGTAATCTGAATTGAGATTGGAGAAATAGACAAGGACCAGACTGTCGGGACCTCTGCAGGCTGTATTAATTATCTATTGCCATTAACAAATTACCCCAAGATATGACAGTAGGTAACTACAAACACCTGATACACTTTCTCTGAGTCAGTAATCTGGGAGTGGTTTAGCTGTGGTTCTGGCCCAGGGAGTCTCATGAGGTTGCAGTCAAGGTGTCAGTCAGGGTTACAGTCATCTCAAAGTTCGACTGGAGCTAGAGTCCACTTCCCAGCTCACTCAGGTGAATGCTGGCAGGCCTCAGTTCCTCACTGCTATTGGCCTGAGGCTGTAGTTGTTCTCCACCTGGGTCTCCATAGGGCTGCTCATAACATGGAATTGCTTCCTTGGAGTGAAATATCCAAGAGAGTGAAGAAGAGAGTAGGCAAAATGTGCTAATTTTGTAAGTGGCGTACCTGATGTATTCTATGGGCCACACAGATACCATTGGCACAGTGTGGAAGGGAACTACCCCAGGGTGTGAATATCAGGAAATACAGCTCACTAGGGGCCATCTTGGAGGCTAGGTATCACAAAGGCTATGGTACAGAGTTTGCATTTTATTCCAGAAGGTTTAGGGTAGTCACATGATGTTGTTCCTAGTTCTAAAGTATTGTTCTGGCTATGATAGTTCACGATGAATTAGAGAACAGGCACAGGGAGAAGCGGGGGCTGGACAGGAGGTTATTGTAGTCATTTGGAGGAGAGGCAATGAGGTCTTTATCTGGGGAAATGGCACTTCAATGGTGGATACAGAGATATTTGGAATCTACTTTAGAGGTTACCAAAATAATTATCTTTATACTCAATGTTAAATGCCAATGCGATTAACTCCCAGCCTAGAACATGGTGGCTGCTACTTGTTCCATCCCCTATTCTCACTGATTATAAAATATCATAAAAGATAACAGCATTTTAACAATCTGAGTCATTAAAGAGATTTTTAGTCACCAGAGAATGGTAAACACTTTTTTCTACTATCTGCACTCTCACATCTAAGTTATGCCATGTGTTATAAATAAGACATGGGTATAACCAAATACTAATTTTGTAAAGCATTGTATTTCCTCTGAGTGACATTAATAATACAGGCTTCACATTTATTGGGATCTTATTATATGTTAGATATTTTTTCTAGAGACTTTTAATTCTTATTCTATCAAGTAAATATTATTTTTCTTATTTTACAGAAGAAATTGATACTCAGATGTTAAGTGGCTTCCTCGACATCACAGAGTTAGTAATTAGTTGAGCCACATTTAAACCTAGGTCTATCTTATTTCAGAATCTATGCTTTTAACCAATATGTGACCTGATGTCTCTACTACATCTTTTCTTGAGGACTTCATTTAGGTTTTTTTGAACCATTAAATCAGTCTTTTAGTGATAAATAAAAGGATATAACTAAATACTTATCTAGGAAGAAATGATATAGAATGTATAGTAAACTGTTGATATTTTTTTAAGTAAAAGGCAAAGATAAAGAAAACCATTTCTTAATGTGTTGGGTTTTCTTCCTTAGGAAAAGTGTCCCTATTTTGTGGTAACACTTAGCATGAGATCTACTCTCTTAACAAAACTTTAAGTGAAAAATATAGTATTATTAATAAGCACGATGTTGTACAGCCGATCTCTAGAATTTATCTTGCATAACTGAAATTTAATGCTCATTAATTAGCTTTACACTTACCTCCTTCCACCCCCCACTCCCAACCCTTGACAACCAATATTCCACTCTAATCCTACGCTTTTGGATTTTTTTTCTCAACAATTACGACAATATTTAGAGTAGAAATCTTTTATTTTCTTACCTGAAATCATTGTTCTGATTATTGCTAGCATGCAAGTGGTTTTATGTAACCTATATAATGTTTTTCTAAAAAAACCTTTCACATAAAGACAGTTCCTTTCCCCACTAGAAAATTGCTATTTTAGATATATTGGCAAAATCTGTGCCTGTCATCTACTTCTCACATAAGAGGTATGTCATTTTTTTCTACATACTGCTTTGGAGAAAACTCTTTATATCCATTTAAGTGTTTTTATGAGATGACAAAATCTATATCAATGGATTTAATGCTGTGTTTAAGAGATTCAGTTCATAAAAAATTATTTTAAGTACTTTCTACTTTCATTGGGGATATTAAAAAGTGTGACTAGTCTAAGTTAATTTGGTGGGGGAAATTAACCCAAGACCCCTGAGGTAGAGAGAACATGTAGGTCCAAACAGATGGAAGAGTAAGACTGAAGATACAACCCAGCTGATGTAGCTCAGCAGTTGATCATCAAGCCAGGAACTAAGAGGCCACCAGTTTGATTCCCAGTCAGGGCACATGCCCAGGTTGGGGGCTCAATCCCCTGTTGGAGGCATGTAGGAGGCAGCCAATCGGTGATATTTCTCTCTCATCAATTTTTATTTTTTTATAATTTCTTTATTGATTAAGTTATTACATATGTGTCCTTATCCCCACATCATCCCCCATTCCCCCGACTCAGGCCCTCACCTCCCTGTTGTCTGTGTCCATTGGTTAGACCTATATGCTTGCATATAAGTCCTTTGATTGATATCTCCCCCTTACCCTCACCCACCCATACCTTCCCTCTGAGGTTTGACTGTCTGATCAGTGCTTCTCTGTCTCTGGATCTGTTTTTGTTCATCAGTTTATGTTGTTCATTATATTCCATAAATGAGTGAGATCATGTGATATTTATCTTTCTCTGACTGGCTTATTTCACTTAGCATAATGCTCTCCAGTTCCATCCATGCTGTTGCAAATGATAAGAACTCCTTTTTTACTACAGCATAGTATTCCATTGTACAGATGTACCACAGTTTTTTAATCCACTCATCTACTGATGGGCACTTAGGCTGTTTCCAAATCTTAGCTATGGTGAATTGTGCTGCTATGAACATAGGGATGCATATGTCCTTTCTAATTGGTGTTTCTAGTTTCTTGGAGTATATTCCTAGAAGTGGGATCATTGAGTCAAATGGGAGTTCCATTTTTATTTTTTTGAGGAAACTGCATACTGCTCTCCACAGTGGCTGCACCAGTCTGCATTCCCACCAGCAATGCATGAGTGTTCCTTTTTCTTCACATCCTCGCCAGCACTTATCATTTGTTGATTTGTTGATGATAGCCATTCTGACAGGTGTGATCTTTAATTTTTCTATCCCTCCCCCTTCCTCTCTCTCTAAAAAGAAATCAATAAAGAACATATTTTTAAAAAGACTGAAGATAGAGAAGCTGAAGGAAACTTCTTGGAAATATACTCCCATCCAGGGCTTTTGATAGATGCATAGTGTTTAAGAGCATAAATAAGGCCAGGAGTCCATGGTGCTCAGACTCCAGCTCTGCTAATTAAACTATTTGAATATTGGCAAGTATTTTAATCTGTCCAAAACTCTGTTTTTTTCTTTTCTTTCTTTCTTTTATTCCTCACTTGACGATATTTTTCCATTGATTTTTAGAGAGAGTGGAAGAGAGAGGGAAAGACAGAGAAAAATGTCGATGTGAGAGAAACACATCAATTGGTTACCTCCTGCATGTGTCCGACCAGGGCCCAGGCCAGGCAGTAGCCTGAAACCAATGTAGGTGCCCTTGACTGGAATTGAACCCAGGACCCTTCAGTCAGCAAGCTGATGCTCTATCCACTGAGCCAAACTGGCTAGGGCCATTACTCCATTTTTTATCTGTAAAATGTTTGAGGATTAAACTAAATAAATATGTAAAGTATTTATAATAATGACTGTCAAATAATAAGTTTTTAATAATATTAGCCATTAGACTGGAAATCATTCTTTCTACGTTTAGAAACCTCCTCGTTTTATATCAGGAAATGGATAATCTTGGTATCTTATTGATCTAGGGAAAGAATTGTTGGAATAACTTTTTTTAGGTCAATAGATGTGGCAGTTCCCACATGGTATCTAAACTATCCTATATAATAAAAGCCTAACATGCTAAGTGTCCACTTAGTGTCCAAAGCATAATATGCTAATGATATGCTAAGGTTGCTCAACTGCTTGCAATGACGTGCACTGACCACCAGGGGGCAGATACTCTGATTAGTAGGTTAGCTTGCTGCTGGTGTCAGGCGGATTGCAAGACAGGCCAGACAAGCCCTGGAGCCCTCCCCCGGTTCCTCCCCAGCTGGCCAACCTCCTACATCTCTCCCCAGCCCCTATCATGCACCAGTGGTATCCCTTAGCCTGCATCCTCTCGCAATCCAGGACCCCTCGGGAGATGTCAGAGAGCCAGTTTCAGCCTGATCCCACTGGCCAGGCTAAGGGACCCCACTGCTGCACGAATTTGTGCACCAGGCCTCTGGTCTAATATAAAAAGAGACCTGAATTAGAAAACACAAAATGCATGAAACCTTCCGCTCCAAAAGATTTGTGGTTTTGGTTTTATATTACTTAATAGTTGCCATCAAGAAATAAGATTTTAGCTCAGCTGGCATGGCTCAGTGGTTGAGTGTTGATGTATGAACCAGGAGGTCATGGTTTGGTTCCCAGTCAGAGCTTATGCCAGGTTGCTGGAGATCCCTGATATAGACTTTGTAGGAGGCAGCCAGTTGATGATTCTCTGTCATCATTGAGGTTTCTATCTCTCTCTTCCTCTCTGAAATCAATAAAAATATTTCTTTTTTAAAAGAAATAAGATGTTTAAAAGATTTTATTTTCAATTGAGTACTTAATTAAAAATTAAAAGATACATAACAATAGGGTAAAAATATTGAAGTGATATATAGAAGAAAGGCATTATGCTAGCTAGCAGGCACTTTTCTATTACACTTAAGTGTACCCTACAGAAAGCATAAATGAAGCTTTGAATCTAGATTACCTTCATGTATAGTTCCAGCAAAATCCTTTTCCATTTTATAAATCCTACTGAAGACTTTTAGCTCTAACTATTCCATGAGGAGCCCTGGCCAGTGTGGCTCAGTTGGTTGAACATCATCCCAAAAGGTTGTTGGTTCAATTCCCGGTCAGGGCACCATGCCCAGGTTGTGGGTTCAGTCCCCAGCTGGAGTGCATACAGAAGGCAACTAATCGATGTTTCTCTCTCACATTGATGTTTCTCTCTCTTCCCCTCTCCTTTCCTCTCTATTTCTAAAAATCTGTAAAATCATATTTTCAAAAAATAGTCTATGAGGAGTTTCAGAAATACTTTCATATGAAGTATCTTTTATTTCATTTAGCTTTTAGTGTTTCCAAAAATGGTCCTGAATGATAAGAAGTAGCCAACTTTCCCTTGGCATTTTTATTATCCTTCCCAGTGCCTGCTAACTGTTTCATTCTTAGATCCATTATGAGCATTAAATATGTGAATTAGGTCAAGTGACATGGTAGTGTCAGTATCAGGTTCTCAAGGTTAGGTAGAAATTTTCAAAAAGCAATTTCATTATAGTCTTAAAGTAGATCACCTTCTAGGTCCCCAGAGATAAATATTAATTCTGTTAGCTCTACTTAAATATAATATTTTCTGGCCTCTTTTTTTTCCAGTTTAATGTAGAGTCTGTTTTTAGGCTAGTTTTTAAATTTTAGCCAGAATGTAAGAGGAAATGGTATGAACAAATCCTGAAGGAAATCTAAAATAACCTTTGCTTCTAAAGACTAGAAAATCTTGTAACCACTCAGATTGAAATGCATTATAAATTCTTCTAGTTAATTTCAGGTTATATTTTTTAGTATATCTATCTCTGTTAAGGTGAAAATTTCTAAATATTTTAATAAATAACATGTATCTTAATCTTTTGTTCAGATACTCAAATATTTTTGGAAGTAAGCAAATTGTAAATAATAAATGAATTAATTTTTTATAACAGCAGGAAATTTAAAATTGGGATTTCCACCCAAATGCAGTGCTCAGCATATAGAAAAATAAAGTAGCCAGTTTATGGCTAAATGCATACATGAAGACTAATACATATAATATTTCAAAGGTGTTTTAGGGTGAGGGTAGCCAACCATTTTACAGTTCACTGTAGTGAGTAAATAATGAAGATAAAAACAATGAATAAGACATTCTTTGACTCCTTGATTAGTTTAAGCTGTTCTCTTATCACAAATTCAGAAACTCTCATAAAATTTAAGAGAAAAAATAATAAGTCCTGTTTGGTTGTTATCTTTTTAGGTATAACAACAACTTTAAGATAAAAAATAAAATTAAATTAAGTGACATGTGGACAGCAAGCTGTGTGGATGAAGTGGGAGAAGGCAATACCGATGCCATGAAATCATTTGTAATAGGCTGGCCCACAGTGAACTTTGTGGCCACTTTCAGGTAAGAACATAGCTTGGACACGGGTTAGCTACTATGAAATACAGTGTTCTATGTAATTTCTAGGATGGAGAGTAAAAAATTAGTCGATTTTTTTCTATGTGTTTAAAGGAACATATTTTATTCTGATTAAGTTATTTTGAAGTCAATGACGCATCTTTTGACATACCCCCAAATAAAGATACTTATAGCCCATATGTTTCTTCCAAAGATCTTTTTATTAAAATATATGAGAAGTAATGGTAAATATTGAGAACTCTGGGAGTCGTTTATCTTGTTTGATTAGTGATTTGCAAAGGGACTCCACGAAAACTCTTTCAGGGCATTGGGAGAGGAAGAGTTTCAGAGCTCAAGGACCCCCTCTCCAATGTTCCCTCTCCTAATGTTTAAGTATTGTGGTACATATTGTGCTTTTGAGTTGGCCTTTTCAAGCCACTGAAATAAATCTTTACCAAAAGAAATTTTATAAATAGTCTAATTACGTTTGAATAAGTTCTTGATATTCCCAAATTTTCTAAAGAAATTGTTTTTAACTATTTAAATGAAATTAATGTCATGATATGAAAGGGTACCTGAATTTTACATCAGGGTCTGACCTAGTATCTATAGGAGATGTGACCGATTAAAAGCAAATTTATGATGCAAGAAGTTAGTTACTGTTCTGAGATTCACTCCCTGGCTAGGATGGAGTTGGAGAAGTTGTGAATAGAGAACCTCTGTGCTCTTATCCTTAACATGCTGAGTTGGCACTTTTCAGTGCAAGATGGGCGCACCAAAATGTGTACTTGAGATTTTTAATACTTGCACCAGCCTGTATTTGTTTTACATTTAAGAAGCTGGTGTGCATCACATGCACATACTGTTTTTCTTCTTGCTTCTAATCTCCCACTACCACCAAACTCCTCAGGCATCATCTTGAAAGCCAGTTAGCTAAAACCCAAGCTACTAATCTTCAAATAAAGGAAAGGGACATCATTAAATTGGTTTGTGCACTGTTGGCCACCACAAGATTTTAAGAACTTATTTGGAAGAAACATGTATTTTTTCATTTTCTCCATATCTTCTTTTCCATGATGATTTCTCTAGATATTATCATTTTCAATTGCTTAATCTCCTTGGAGTTACAGGTGAGAGGAAGAAATTTCGAGTGAGGGGGTGGGACTACATGACATCTGTAATCGAGGAATTTCCCTGAAACTTCTTTTAAGAATAATAGAAAATAAATGTGGAGACATACATTGTATCACATACATTGTATTCCTCAAAAAGTATAATTTTTTTTAAAAGTAGAATAATTTAACCAAGTGATTAAGGTTAGTGTAACTAGCAGTGTCATGTAAATATCATGTACCCCTTGATAGAATGTGATGAAAAAAACAACTCACCTGTATAATATTCCACCCCAAAACACATAAGCACAGTCTAATCCTGAGAAAAACATCAGACAAACACAAATTGAGGGATATCCTATAGGTTCCCTGGAAATTACCTATAGTAGTACTCCTCAAAACTGTCAAGGTATTAAAAAAGAAAATATGGAAAGACACAGAAACTAAGACCATACCCTAAGGAGACATGATAACTAAATGCAATGTGGTTTCCTGGATTAGATCCTAGAATAGAAAAAGGAAATTGATAGAAAAACTGGCTAAATAGTCAAGAGTTTAGTTTATAGCAGTGCACCATTATTGGTTTGTTAGTTTGACAAATGTGGGTGACAAGTATATAGGGACTTTCTGTACTATCTTCACAACTTCTCTGAAAAACAAATTATTTCAAAATTAAAAGATTACTTGTTTAAGAAAGGAGTGTTGGAAAGTACTGCCTCTGGCATGGCGGAGTTCAATCATACCAGGCTGATAACTCTACAGATAACAGCTAAAAACTGAACAAAATGCAAGTAATAACCTGAGGGTCTGCAAAGTGAATAGAAGTTGGCAGATTTGGGTGAGGAATTAAAACTTGGAAAGAGGCACCAGCACTGGTGGGTGAGTTTCCTGTTTTTAAGGTATTAGCCTGAAGCAGGCAATAGACATATCATGGTGGAGGGTAATTAACTGACAAAAAGATCAAAGTCTTTTTGCTGAAGAACCGAAGGACAAGTGACTGGGTCAGCCACAGCCACATAAAAGTGAGGAAGGAAACCTCAAAAAGGAGAACGTCAGAGAAGCTAAGCTCCAAATTTTGTATATCAACTCTACCCAAGTCTCTAGATAATTGCTGAACCACACCTGCATGGAACAGACTCAAAGCAACTTGGAGCTAAGGAGATGCTGCCCATGACAGGTGAGGTAGAGTTGCAGCTTGAGTCTGCTCAAGTTACTTGTTTGTTAAAACAGAAACATCAACACTGTGTGGCAACTATGACATAACTCAGAATCTCCAAAACAAAATATCGTGATGTGCAGAATCAACCTAAAATTTCTTAACATACAAAGAAAAAGGAAAGGTAAAATATAGTTAAAGGCTAATCCTGAAGTGTTCCATATGTTGGAATTATCAGAAAAGAACTTTAAAGCAACTCTTAAACTCTGTTCAGTAGGTAAAAGGAAAGCCAATTGAAGTAAATGAAAAGATAAGCAATATCAGTAGAGAAATAGAAAATATAAAAAAGAGCAAAATGAAAATTTTAGAACTGAAAACCACAACATCTTAAATTTTAAAATTCTGTGTGGCCTTAGTTGCAGAATGGAAATAAAAAAGGAAGGAGCAAATTTGAAGATAAACCAATACAAATTGTCTGATCTGAAGGATGAAGTTAAAAAAAGATTTTTTAATGAAAAATTATTCAGAAGCTTATTGGAAAATACCAAAAGGTATAATGTACATGTAATTGGAATTCCAGAAAGAGGGAATGAGACATAATGAATATTTAAAGAACTAATGGTTTAAAAACCTTAAGGATTTGGTGAAAGACATAGAATGTGCAGGTTCCATAAGCTCATTGGACACTAAACAGGAGTATGAAGAAAACATCACCTAGTTATGTTATAGACAACTGCTATAAACCAAAAATAAGAGAAAAATCTTGAAAATTCCAGAGAAACACACACATTACTTACAAAGGAACAACAATTTGCATCACTGTGGGTTTTTCATCAGAAACTATGGTGATTTCAGAAGAGAGTGGAATGGCATTGTTAAAGTGTTGAAAGAAAAATACTTCAACCTAGAATACTATATCCAGCAAATATATCCCTCAGAAATGAAGGTAAAATAAAAATCTTTTTTTTTATTAAGAATTCATTACCAGCAGAACTGTACTACACAAAAAAATGTTGATGCAAGTTTTTTAGCCTGAAGTGAAATGATATCTGAGGGAAGCTCAGATCTTTAGGAAGCGGTGAAGAACATCAGAAATGATATCTAGATCTCGGTAAAAATATTCAGAAAACCAAGGCCATGATCAGTTTAATATGTCATCAGGTAGTTCAAAAAGCAGTCACTCTAATATCAGCAAAGAAGAAAACAGTAATAGCTTTGAAATATATAATTGACAAACAGCTGCCAGAATCTGTGGGCCATTTCTAATTAAGTCAGATTGGGGGAAGAGCAAACAATAAATGTGAATTTCCCATGCTTTACCTTGGGAATGGGATAGATCATCACATCTCAAAAAAAGGCCAAAAGAAATTCCATATCTCCATCAATACTTATACTTTGACTCACATACATAAGCCTTTATCAACCAGAAAAATGGGCTCTGTACCTTGATTTTACAGATATGGTAAGTCCTCATTTAACATCATTGATAGTTCCTTGGAAACTGACTAAACAAAACCATGTATAACAAAACTAAATTTACCATAGGCTAATAGTTATAAGCAAGAGGAAGTTCCTACAGCCGTAGTGCTGGTCAAAAAACACACCAAGCTTCCAAATAAAGACCCAAAACACCTCTAATATTAAATATTGAAATTAGTCTGAGCTACACGCATACCGTAAATATTATGAAAACAAGTAAGATAATTATTTTTTAGCTGGCTTGTTGCAGTTGAAGGTCACAGATGGCTGGAGCCTATCTTTGCAGCACAGAGAGCAAGGTGGGACCCAGCTTTGGACAAGACTACATTCCCTCACACAGTACACACACACACACACACCACACATTCACTCATACTGGGACAATTTAAACACATCAGTTAACCTAATATGCACATCTTTGGGATGTGGGAATACCCAGAGAAAACCCATACACATAGGGTAACAGCCTGCAAAATACACACACAGAGTCCTCAGCCAGGAATCACATTTTTTTTTCTATCAATGTTACAATAAAACAATGTTGAACAAAACACATTATTCTAGGACCTAATGTATAGGAAAACCGGAACATTGTTCAAAAGACACAGGCAATATTTAAATCTGAAAAAAGGAATCAATATTTTAACTTAAGTACCTAGCATGAATCTAAGTCTACAAACAGGTATGCAAGAAAAGCCTGTTTATATATAGATAAAATTAGAACCACCTTGAACCCCCATTTTGTTGGGCTATTAAGAAATCAAGACTTCTGCCCTGACTGGTTTGGCTCAGTGGATAGAGCGTCAGCCTGCGGACTGAGGGGTCCCAGGTTCGATTCTGGTCAAGGGCATGTACTTTGGTTGCGGGCACATCCCCAGTAGGGGGTGTGCAGGAGGCAGCTGATCAATGTTTCTCTCTCATCGATGTGTCTAATTCTCTATCCCTCTCCCTTCCTCTCTGTAAAAAAAATCAATAAAATATAAAAAGAAAAGAAATCAAAACTTCTTTCTTATTGGAACGTCTGTTACCGATATATTAGGGTAAAAGCAGAATTCAGGAGATTTCTCTGATGTTTCCAGAACAGATTAAAAGCTTCTGACCTTCAATTTATTATGGTCCTTATCTTTTTCTGTCCTTAGAGTTGTTCTTTTACTAGTTCATCGAGAGATGCTCCTTGCCACATGGGGGATGCAGGTATCTTTGTGAATATGAAAAACCTTGGTGCCTAAAAATAGGTCTCCCTCATTGCCCAGCACAATCATTTCCCTGGGTGCTGTTTCCTGAGGCACCTCCACTGAGTAACATATGGTTCCCAGCTCACTGTCAAAGGGGACAGACTATCTTTTCTCAAATTTTAGGAAATCTTTCCAACCTGCCTTTCCCGTTTTCCTTCTCTAAGACAGACTGCTTTCTCCCCTCCTTACTCCTATCAAATGAGCTGAGGGATTTATCAAACTCTAAGGTAGGTAGCCATGATCTTCTGTTTTTAGTTCTGTAAAAACTGCCTGAGATTGAGAATTTACTAAGGAAAAGAAGTCCTGTCCACTTGCATAGAGGAGGAGAAAGCGAGAAATACAAGACTACACAAGTCAGTCTTAATAAATTAACCTGACATACTTCATACTTTATAATTTTAAAGTAATGCTATACATTCAAGCAATGGAACATTATATAGCAATGAGAATGGGTGATCTAAAAACACATTCAGTAATATGTGTAAGTCTCACAAACATGATGCTGAATGAAAGAAGCCAGACACAAAATAGTGCATACTGCATGGTTACACTTATGGAAAGTCCCAAACAACAAAACTATCCTGTTCTACCAGGACAGCTGGGGCTAGTGCCTGGAAAGGAGCACATCAGACCTTCCCAGGTGGTTGTCTATCTCACAGTCTGGGTGCTGCCATGTGGGTGTGTTCCCTGAGTAATAATTCTTCTCAGGCTTTGCATTTGAGCATTATATGGTTTTCTTTATGTATCTTATGTGTCAATAAAAAGTTTTAAAAAATACTATTTTTTAAAGGGGCTATTTTCTTTAAGTGCTGTGAAAAAAGTTAACAGGTCTAAAGAAAACGCACCTACTTTTCAGCAGAGATTTTTTTTTTCCATCACCATTTATTCTTCTCCCCCTTCCACAATTGCCAATTGCTACACTGTTGTCTGTGTCTATGACTTCTCTCTCTCGCTCTCACTCTCGCTAAATCCTTCACCCCTCTCAGTACCCTCAGGGTAGATTTTTTTTCTTAATAAATTCAAGGTAGACATAAGTCAACTTTGAAAATCTGCTGTTTAGGAAAGGAGGATAAATCAAAAGGTCTTAAGGAATTGTGAAAGATGAAAATTGCATGGTCATTGGTAAAAGATGTAATGTATTTCCTGATGACCAGTCCTGGGAAATGGCCATGGAGAAAATTTCTAAGCAACAAAGTTAGAAACAAATTACAAATATTTGTTAAATATATTTTTCTGTAATAAGAAAATAACTAGGGTTTCCAAATTTTTTAAGAAGTTTAGAAATAAAATTTTAAAAGCTAGTGAATAACAAGACCATACAGAAATAAACTTTAAATTGTTTTTAGCTGTAGGGCCTCAAAAAAATTATTAATCAATACTAATTTAGTTTTAAATGAACTGATGTTACTCAAAAGATTACAGTAATTAAGTTTTCTATGCACACCCGAGAAAGGTTGAACAGTGCCTTCACTGTGAATGCAGAGTTGGGACTGGAGCTTCCACCATGACACATGGAGATGGTGTCACTGGCCTTTCCCTTCCACCATGAGGGCCTCTCCTTGCTGGTCACCCCACTCCATTCTCTGCCCTCTCTTCACCACACCACACACCCAATTGTAAATCGAGGCAGTGGTAGCACTGCAGCATTCTGAGCAGCAGCAATAACAGCGACTGGACACCAATTGCTGGGACCAGGTGGACTTGGAAGCTCCCAGGCCAGGCCCATGCAGCGTCCCATGGCCCCTTTGCAGTCAATGCCCAGTGTAAACACCTCAGCAGGGCCTTCAGCCAACAATTCCATGTCAACACCAAACCCTTCATGCCAACATCCACCCAGCTGACTCCTGCCATCCTGCAGCCAGGCCCAGCCTCTGCCACCCACAGCTGGCAGCCTTCACCAACAACCATGGAGCCAGCAGCCGTGGGAGGCCCCTCAGCACCTATAGAACCTTCGCAAGAAGAACAACAATTGTGTGTGGAACTTCCAGAACTTGTTGTAGAAAATGGAGAGACAGAAATGTCCCCAGAATTATTGTGGGAGCACAAAGAAGAAATCAGTGAAGCAGAGCCAGGGAGTGGTTCCTTGGGAGATGGAAAGCCCCAAGGAAATACTCAAGAAATGATGGAGGAGGAATCGGAAATACAAAAACCTAAGTCTGTGGTTGCAGTTGAGGGTCATAGGTGCTCCTAAAAAGAACATGTATATGTAGTATTCATTGGGCACATAGATACTGGCAAGTCAACCATTGGAGAACAGATAATGTATTTGACTAGAATGGTTGACAAAAGGACACTGGAAAACTATGAATGAGAAACTAAAGAAAAAAAAAAAAAACAGAGAAAGAGGGTACTTGTCTTGGACCTTAGACACAACTCAGGAGGAAAGAGATAAGGGTAAAGCAGTAGAAATGAGTCATGACTATTTTGAAACAGAAAAGAGGCGTTTCACAATTCTAAATGCCCCTGGCCACAAGTGTGTTCACCACCCCCCCAGATAGGGTATGGTGCTTCTCAAGCTGATTTGGTTGTACTAGTCATCTCTGCCAGGAAAGGAGAGTTTGAAACTGCATTGGAAAAAGGAGAACAGACAAGAGAACATGCAGTGTAGGCCAAAAAAATACCCAGCAAGTGTAAAACACTTAATTATATTTATTAGTAAGATGGATGATCCAACAATGAATTGAAGCAATGGGAGATATGAAACCATAAAAAAGAATCAGAAATGAAGGATACACAAGAAATGAAGAATAAGTTATAGGGAATCACCAGTAGAGATGAAGGAGAGGAGCAAATCACCGATTTGGAAGATAAAGAAGAAGAAAACACCCAATCAGAACAACACAAAGAAAAAAGCATCCATAAAAATTAGGGTAGCTTAAGAAGGATCTGGGAAACGTAGGAAAGAGTGGGGGTGAAGGGGAGAGGTCAACCAAAGGACTTGTATGCATGCATAAAAGCATAAGTGATGGATGTGGACAACAGGGGGTAAGGGTGAGGGCAGGAGTGTGGGATGAGAGGACATTGGGGGGATAAGGTCACATTTGTAATATCTTAATAAAGGGGGGGAAAAGAAGCATCTGAGTTAACTTCAAGCATACCAAGCTTCAGATCATGGGGCTGCCAGAAGAGAGAGAACAAGGAATTGATAACCTATCTGGAAAAATAATGATGGGAAACTTTCTTAACATGGTGAAGAAAATAGTCATACAAGTCCAGGAGCATAAAGACCCCAAAGAAGATGAACCCAAAGAGGCTCACACCAAGACACATCATAATTAAAATGCCAAAGATTAAAGACAAAGACAAACTTAAAAGTGACAAGAGAAAAGCAATTAGTTACCTACAAGGGAGCAGCTATAAGCCTGTCAACTGATTTCTCAGCAGAAACTTTACAGGCCAGAAGGGAGTGGCATGAAATATTCAAAGTAATGAAAAGCAAGGACCTACAACCAAGATTATTCTACCAAGAAAAGCTAACATTTAGAATCTAAGGACAGATAAAGAGTTTCCCAAATAAGAAAAAGCTAAAGGAGCTCATCATGACAAAATCAGTATTACAAGAAATGTTAAGGGATCAAGAAGAAGAGTAGGAGGAGCTCAAAAATATGAATAATAAAATGGCAATAAATATATACCTATCAACAATTATTTTAAATGCAAATGGATCAAATGTTCCAATCAAAATACATAAGATGGCTGAATGGATAGCAAAACAAGATCTTTATTACATATGCTGTCACTTCTGATTAAAAAACATACAAACTAAAAGGAATACAGAAAAATATTTCATGAGATGAAAATGAAAAAACAAAAAAAAAGCCAGGATAGCAATACACCAGACAATATATCTACCAACACAAAGGCTATAGCAAGAGACAAAGAAGGACCAGCAATTTCACTTTTAGATATTTATCCGAAGAAAAACATGAATTAAAAAGACATATACATACATTTATATGTTCATTGCAGCATTATTTACAACTAGGGGCCCGGTGCACGAAATTCGTGCACAGGGGAGGGGGGGGTCCCTCAGCCCGACCTGCACCCTCTCCAATATGGAGTTCTTGGGGACTCTCACAATCCAGGACCTCTGGTTCTTAACCGCTAACCTGCCTGCCTGCCCTAACCACTCTGCATGCCTGCCTGCCTGATCCCTCTAACTGCCCTCCCCTGGCGGCCTGGTCACCCCTATTAACTTTCTTTTTTTAATCTTATCCCCTTCACGCACAATTGTATTTGACTTCCTTATTGGCTTCTTCCTCTCACACAATTTTTCTCCTTTATGTAACACTTTTCCTACTGACTCATCATTTATAAACTTTTCTTTCCTCCTTGATTCCTACTTCTGTTCCATCATCATTCTTCCCATTTTTCTACTACCCTCCTTCCCTTCCCACATTCCTTCTTTCCTTTATCTTTACCCCTGCCCACCCTCCCCTTTTCCTTCCTTCCCACCTTAATTTTTTCTTCACTTCCTCCCTCTGACCTTCTTTGCTCCCTCCCCCATTCCTTCCTTCTTCCCATTCTCCTTTTAAGCTCTACCAACTCCCCCTTTATAACTTTTCTTAGCTCCCTCTTTTCTCTCATCCTACCTTTGCCATATATTCTTCTCTACTTACTTCCGCTGTTTTAATACCTATCTATCTACCTGCCTAATTATCCACTATCATTTATCTTTTTTCCTTTTCTGACTTCTACTTTTAAAATCTGTCCCCAGTACACAACTATACTTGGTTTTCATTATAGGCCCTACAGTACACTCATACATCCTCTTTTTTTTAATTCTGTCCACTGACTCTTTTATAAAGTTCTTCCCTACATCCTGTTCCACCCCTCCCCGACCTGGTTACTTCCCCCCAAACTCTCCCTAGCTGCTGCTCCCTCCACCCACCCCCTGCCCATCTCTCCATCTCCTGGTTCCCGTGGGTTCACCCCAACTTTGAAGGGAGATGGAGCCTCTCACAGGAGACCTCTGACCCTGTAGCAGAGAAAATGGAGCCAGCGAGAGAGTGGACCCAGGAGGCAGTGTGTGTGAGAGAGAGGAAACAGCCCTCCTTCTCTCATTAAAGCTTCCATGGTGAGGGGGCATTAACTCCCAGCTCAGGGCTCAGCCCCAGCCAGGTGGCAGCTGCCCATGCAGCCCCAGCACTGCAGCTGCAAAGCAGGAGCACCTCCACCTCTGGACCATCCACCCCTCCATTCGGGAACCCACCAATGGCACAGCTTCTGTCTCCCCTGGACCGCAGTGTGGGTTCGCTTCTCCCACCCCACGGCTGCCATCTGGATTGCAGGGCACACCCACAGAAGCTTAGCCTCCATCTGTGTGCCCTGCGATCGATCCAGGCCACAGCCTCAGGGCCTGCTGGCTGCTCCCACCCTCGGCTGCCACCTGGATCCCAGGGCAGAGGTCTTCAGTCTGCCCTGCTGGGCTGAGGTCTACAGCTTCTCCCAGGGCTCTGGCCTCTGCCCTGGGCTAATTTGCATACAGTCACTCAGATTGACTGGTGGGCATGGCTTAGGAGTCCCGAAGAAACCATCAATTTCAATATTACGCTTTTATTAGAGTAGATAGCCACAATATGGAAGCAACCTAAGTATTCATCAATAGATAAGCATATAAAAAGTAAAGCATATATGATACAATGGAATATGACTCAGACATTTAAAAAAATGATATCTGCAGCAACATGGATAGAGCTAGGGGTATTATCTGAGTGAAATAAGTCAGAGAAAGAAAAATGCCATATGATTTCACTTACATGTGAATCTATAAAACAAACGGACAAGTAGAACAGCAGACTCACAGATACAGAAAATATTTTAACGGTTGCCAGATGGGAGGGGAGTTGGGGGATGATTGAAAAAAGTGAAGAGATTAAGAAGTACAAATTGATAGTTTCAGAATAATCATATAAGTATTGCATAGGGAATAAATTCAAAAATATTATAATAAATATCTATGGTGTCACATGGCTACTAGATTTATCTGGGTGATCATAAGTTATATAAATGTCTAATCTTTGGATGTACCCCTGAAACTTATATAATATTGTACATCAATTGTAATTGAAAAATAAATTATTATTTAAAGAAAAAGAAATAGAAGAAATGTTTATATGTATTTATTTACTAAATTACAATTCTACTATATGTATGAAGAAATAAATGCTTCTTTTCCTGGCAACAAACTGGTTTCTTGGCTATTGGTATGCAAAATTTCTGTTTAATCTCTTTAACCTCAAGTTAAGCATACATTGTGTTTGTATGGCACTCATTGCTAACAGACACTCTGAGTTAATTAGCCCTGTTTCACAGATGTGGAAACTGAAGCTTAGAGATGTTATGTGATTTGCTCATCACCATATAGTTTATGTATATCCTTGAAATCAGATGTTTGGATTCTAAATCAAGTGCTCTTTCCACTATAAGAGTACCACTTGTGGAAGAGTCATAAAGTAAGAAATGGGTCTCTCTTGGATCCAGGAGGTTTTAATAAGACTGTACTTGACTGTACAGTTTTTCCTAGCAGGGAGTTTCATTTCAGAGGCAAGGTTGCAATAATTTGCAGCTACGTCAGTAACAGCAGGCTGTGAATAGTTCATTGACTTAAATATGTTAGCATACGTATTTTATGAAGTTTAATTTTTCTCTCCATTTTATTTGCAGTTCCCCAGAACTGAAGGACAAATGGCTCTCTCTCCTTCAGAGGTATTTTTTCAGTATACATATTTTTAATCTTTAACATAGTTAAATGAATTAAATTCATCTCTGCAAAGACCCCAAACTCCTCCCCTTTTCCTTATAGAAATTGTTCATTTGTCCTCAAAATAAGTTATTTAGACTGTGCACAAGCTTCTACATTCTATAAATAATGTTTTCTCATGACATGTATTTCTTTCTAGGAAGAACATTGAGTCTGGTTACTTATTTTAGACAAAAATTAGTAATGTTTTCCACCTCTTTTCCTGTCCCCAGCCTACCATTTGAAGCTAACAGTTCCCTCAGAGCGTGCATTAAGTTTTCATATATGGAAGGTTTTCTGCTGAGCACCTTAAAATCAATCATTATTCCTACCTTTGAGCACACAGACTAAAATGATCAATTTAAGTTCATCTCATATTGCTATAGTTCTTCCCTCCATTCTTTCCTCTCTCCCCTCCCAAGCAATGAGATAACCAAGATTTACCCTCCCCTGGAGAGCTAAGTGAGAAGTGAAAGGCCATTGCTTTGCTTTGGTCTAGTAAAGCAGTATGTGTTTTCCTATACATAAGTAAGGTGCTGGGCCTATCCGGGGAAGGTAGGGATGCTTTGAGGATAAAACATTACCCAGAGACTCCTAAACCTGACTGTGCTTCTCAAACCTCACCCTGGAAATAGCTCTCCCATTCTCTTTTGTGCCCATGCCTAATGTCCTGAGAATTTTTTCTCTTCCAACCCATAATGTAACCTGAGTTTGCTGAGTCTTTCCATCTGTCTTCTTAAAAATACCATATAAGTATATTGAAAATATTAGCAAAATAGATTGATTTAAAGATAAGCTACTTAGCGAAATCCATCTGACTCAGTGTTGTTTTGGGTTGTTGTTGCATTTGATTAGATACATCACTCTAGAGAAAGAGAAGGACTATCCGAAGAGCATTCCCCTCAAAATCTTCGCCAAGGACATTGGGAATTGTGCCTATGTAAGTGTTTCTAAGCCAGAAATTAAATTCCAAGTCCCTGCATAAGGCAGAACACCATGCACAAAAAGAGACACAGGCAGGCAGGCAGACTGTGTATGTGCTATGCAAGGTAGGCATTTAGAAATACCACTGTGGCAAAACACGTTTTCCTGGGTATGTATGTGCCTTTGTATACATGAAAAGTAAACCCTAGAGAAAATGAAGCAAGAGAAATTCATAGTAACTTAGGTATTTAACACTTATACTTGGAAGGAATATTGCTTGTCAGATGTCTGTCTTCCCTCTGCATTCATGTTTTTCTGGATTCTTTCAATGGCATCTGTAGAGCCTTGTACTCAAGCCATTTCCACAAGGAGCCATTTCCTATTAGTATTAAGAAACTTTTTGCAGTTTATCATTTCTTAAGTAGAGAGTGGTTCTGGAAAGTTCTTCATTCTTTAGGTTTTCATGGGATTGACCCCCTCAGGTCAATAAGTGGGTGAGATGGGAAAGGTGACATTTTTTAGGGATCAACACATTTCTTTCACACAGTTTTTATCCTATTGGTCAAATAAAAATTAAGTCTACTGAATTCTAGTAATTATGTGTAGTTTGAAGATGGCAGCAAAGCACAAGTGTTAAGATGTTATCCATGATGAACAAAATGGAAACTTGTGAATATTTTTTATTTTTACTATGAATTGTCATACTTCACAGCAGCTCTAGATCACACAGAATCATTTTGTGTGTGGAAAAATATGTAATACAAACAGTTGTGTTTGGGCCAAAAGCACAAATTATGCAAATGTTCTGACCTGAGTGCCAGATGTTATTGCTTGAGGGAAATACTCAGATTTTTATGTGTAAAGACTACAGAGATCTCCTATAGCAAAATAGCAAAAAATAAATATATAAAACCATTACTCTTTTTCTTCTGGTTTTGATTCAGTTGTGGCAGTTGGTTACATTCGGGATTTTCATGGACAATCCCTTGAACTTTTTTTTTCCTTAACCCTTCCAGTGTATGGAAATGTGTGCTTGAGAAAGGACTGCTGGTCACTGTCATTTGGAAGAGAAGACACACAAGGTGTTTGGGTGCTGTGTCTTCGTCACTAGTGCCCTGGTGAAACCAAGGATGTATTTAACTCCTTTGCTGTCTCCTTTGCTGTCTGAAGTTGCTTCCTGGCAGGGGTCTCCTTTCAGGGAGCCCAGCTCTCAGAGAGACTCCCCCATGAGGAGTGCATGTATGGGAAGCATTCTTTATCCTTCGCCTTTAGTTAAGTAGCCTGTCAGTGAATCCTGCTGATATGGAAAAACATAGCCAGGTTGTCAGTTTTGTCTGTTTTATTTGTTTACTAGCCAGAGAACACTATCTGGTGAAATTCATTTGTTTTTTCTACCAGAAAGGCATGCACAGAAATATATGCCTCCTTTAATTACTATCTTGAACATAGGTGCTTAATATTAAGAAAAATTCTCTTAGAAACCAGTCACCTTGGGAGTAATTATTAGTATTTCAGGATAGATTCCTCACTTCATGAGAGAGTTTCTTTAAATTAAATGAAGGGATTTACAAACTTTAAAAAAAAAAAGAAGAAGCCTCTCATGAAATTATATCTCAAGTTAAAGCCCGATATATAGAACATCTTTGCCACTCTGGTCAAAGACAAACACTGGGTTGGGTGCTCTGAGCCCTCCCTGTTAGATTCTGAAGCACATTTGCATAATCCTTGGACCTACATGGAACACAATTTGATATCAATAAACAAACAAACTTCAGAGGCATTTTGTCATGTCAAGTGGTTCATAGAGGAAAAAATACTATTATGGAGGGATAAGTGATGAATTTTCAATGGATTTTACTTAGCTTTATTTTTATATCGTTTTAGTTAGGTATCATTTTGTTTCTATTCTACTTATTTGTGCCATTTAAGCCCTATAAGGAACACTGCCTTAATTCCTGATTTATCTGACCATTGTAATAGTAAATATTTCTTTTTTTATAGTATTGCATTGTCTTCAACAATGTCATGGAATTCAGTTAACACTATAGCTATCTCAGAATCTTGTTACTCTTCTTGTTTGTTCCAAACTGTCTTTCTGTTTTTAAGTAGTAGTTTCTCAGTTAGTTTAGCACAGACGTAATATAGATAACCCTATTCAAAGGCAGAGGTGTTAACAGAATTAAACTTTCTAAAATTTCAGTCCTCTTTGCTAATATCATTGGTTTTAAGGCCTCTAGAGATTGCAACAATGAAAATCTCAGTAGCACAATGCCTGACATATAGCAAGTGCTCAATAAATAGTGCTTTTTAAAAATTCTAAACTGTAAATATCTTTAATAACCAGTTATTTTTCTGATTGTACCTAAACTGACTATTTACCTGGCAAATAAATAAAATCCACACTGTGAAAACAGTACTCAGGAAGAAACAAAAAGTGATTCAGCTGTCTCCCTCTTTTATCACACACTGCACTATGGAAATACAATTCTGGGAATGACACAGAGGCCCAACCTCATCGATCTCTTTTTGGTTGGGAGGATGGTCCATATACTTTCTCAGAAATACATTTACTGTTCCTTTCTTGCTTACACTCTTAGATTTGTGAGCCACATATTCTTTATTTTAAGATAAATAGATGTTTTATTAAAGGCATACTATATAATGGAATGTAAGTAAATTATAAGCAAGAGTTTCTTTCTAAATTAAGTCATGTGCTTTACTCTGTCAATGCTGGAAATCAAGATTTGCCTTGAAATAATCATTTGACAATAATTATTTGTTCACCTGTTTTTAAGTCCTTTATTTATAGCTGTATTTCTTATTTCTTTTCTCCTACAGTCTAAAACCATAACAATAACGAATTCAGACACAGCGAATGATGTTATCAACATGTCTCTCCCTATGCTAGGGATAACTGTAAGTCACTCTGCTGGATAGTCTAATCACAAACTTTGAAACTTTAAGTTCATGTAGATATCATCCCTCCCATCATAAGGCAGCTGGAGATACAAGCTTTAATATTAGCTTAATATTGGGTGCCATTCTTCTACTCTCATTTTAAAACCTGTGCAAACTGAAAGACATAAGATTTTATACTAATTTTAGAGTGCTAATAAAATAATATGTATTATATTGCATGTGCTGTATACATATACAGTTGGAGAATTTTGGAGTATAAGATTCTTAATAAGCAAATTTCAACCTCTTTCTCCTTTCCCACTTGTCACTATCTGACTAGTCTTTCCCCATATCTTCTCCTGGTTCTTTTCCCTTACCTAATCATTATTCTTTTTTTTAATATATCTTATTGATTTTTTACAGAGAAGCAGGGAGAGGGATAGAGAGTTAGAAACATCGATGAGAGAGAAACATCGATCAGCTGCCTCCTGCACACCCCCTACTGGGGATGTGCCTGCAACCAAGGTACAGTTGACCGGAATCGAACCTG
>PVJC01019896.1:0-29727 GCA_004026665.1 Murina feae | reverse complement strand
TTTTCTTCTTCCTCATTCTCAAAGGATACCTTTCAGCATTTCATATAATACTGGTTGGGTGGTGATGAACTCTTAGCTTTTTCTTGTCTGTGAAGCTCTTTATCTGACCCTCAATTCTGAACGATAGCTTTGCTGGGTAAAGTAATTTTGGCTGTAGGTTCTTGCTATTCATCACTTTGAATATTTCTTGCCACTCCCTTCTGGCCTGCAAAGTTTCTGTTGAGAAATCAGCTGACAGTCGTATGGGTGCCCCCTTGTATGTAACTAACTTCTTTTCTCTTGCAACTTTTAAGATTCTCTGCTTGTCTTTTGCTCTTGGCATTTTAATTATGATATGTCTTGGTGTGGTCCCCCTTCGGTTCCTTTTGCTTGGAGTTCTCTGCGCTTCCTGGACTTGGAATTCTATTTCTTTCACAAGGTGAGGGAAGTTTTCTGTCATTATTTCTTCAAATAGGTTTGCAATATCTTGCTCTTTCTCTTCTTCTGGCACCCCTATAATTCTGATGATTGTGCGCTTGAAGTTGTCCCAGAGACTCCTTACACTTTCTTCATACTTTTTTATCCTTTTTCTTTTTTCTTCTTTTCTTTTTTCTTTTTGCTTGTCCCACTGGGTGGGTTTTGCTTCTTCATATTTCATATCTTTGACTTGCTTCTTGAGATCCTCTCATCTGCTGTTGGATGTCTGTATAATATTCTTCATTTCAGTCAGTGTATGATTCATTTCTAGTTGGTCCTTTATCATATCCTTGAGGGAGGGTCTCATCAAATTTATCAGCAGTCTCTAGCATTTTCTTGAAAAACCTAATAACCGTGGTTTTGAACTCTATATCCTGTCGTTTTCTTTCCTCCATTTCTGTCATTTGTGACCTGTTTCATCTCCCCATTTTAGCTGCTTTCCTTTCTGATTTAGACGATCACTGCGAGGGATTAACCTCTAAGCCACTTGGTTATGAGAATCAGCTGTGTCTACAGTGGGAGAATTTCTGTGCTGGAGACACCCTAATGGGGCAAGAGTTGTTTCAGTGGAGCTTTTATGCTCACTGCATCTGCCCCGAGTGTGTTCCTTGTGGATCTGTTTTGTTTAGGTTAGTCCCACTCTGGCCACTGGGTTGGGGATGGCTCCTGTATCTTTAAGGAGGCGTTGATTAAGCCTCTGCCCTAGCTCTGACGCAGCTTGGGAGGGGCGGGGCCTCAGGGAGTTTGCAGGGCAGGGCGGAGCAAATAGCTGTGGCACTTTTCAGCGCTGCGCTGAGAGACACCAGGTCTCTGTGTCCCACGGTAATTGCTGCAAGCAACACTGAGAGAAACCCGTTTTGGATTTCCTCCTGGTGCCAGTCAGTCCCCCTTCTCTGCGTGTCTGGGTCCTTAGAAACTCGCTTGCAACTGGAGTTCAGAGCCGCTGGGGACTTGTGGCTCTCTCTGTTTTGGAAAAGAAGCGCGTCCCCCGGCGCCAGCCCTTCCTCGAGCCCCGTGCACGCGCCTCCGTACCTCTGTACTTTGCTTTCGCTGCTCCTCTGAGTCTCAGACTCTTCTCTAGTTGTAGGATTTTCACTCAGCCAGCCTTCCTGTGGGTGCGAGTGGTGTCCGTGTGTTCTTTTAGAGGTTTTTCTGAAATAGTTGTTCACGGCTGCATTTATGGTGTCTACCCTATGCCGCCATCTTGTTTCTCGAAAGGCCTACTCTTGCACGAATTTCATGCACCGGGCCTCTAGTTTAATCATAAATGGCCTTAAGATAGAATCAACAGCCAACACATGCAAGATGAAAAAGAAAACACATTCTTTAAATTTTTAGAAAGGCAAGTTTATAATGTATAGTATGACATCCAACAAAATATTCCATTTAGTATGTATTTAGGGAAATTAAGTTTAGAATAATATGGATCCTTTATTACCTTTCTTACTTTTGGTCTATCTTCCTCTCTTTCTGCCCATAAATGTAATATTTCTTCCAGGATCTCAAACATAGCATTACATAGTTTCCATAGCTTTCAATAGAAAAATCAATGAGTAATTGAATTTAAAACTGATTGAATTTAAATCAGTTATAGCAATAAATCTATATCAGCAGAAAGGCAAATCTATTTCCCAAACAAGATCAAATAAGCATGCCAATTGCATTATATGATTCCATTGAATAAAGCATTTAAGAGGCTCACAGAGTAATATGTAAAAAATCAATCTCATGTATTGTGGAATTGTGCACCTCAAACCTATATAATTTTGTTAATCAGTATCACCCCAATAAATTCAATAAAAAGGAAAAAAAATCAATCTCATCACTTTGTTAGAATTCTATAGGAACTATAGGATCTCTCAACAAGATAAGGTGAGTTTGAAGAAAAGTTTTACCCTTTTCTCTTATTATAAATAAAACTTTAAATAACTTCACATTTGATAAATAGTATGCAGTTCTCATATTTTGGGGAAAAAATCAAACTGGGACTTCAAGATTATAATTCAAAGTACACAGTTCCTAATATTAAGGCTGGCCATCTCACAAAATTCACTCAGAAGTCACTGTCCAACAGTCCCTGGGATCTATGGTGGATTAAGTAGAACCAGTAAAGTGATAAATGAACAAGCCCAAAGCATTTAAAAGTGGAAGCTACAAGTTACACCAAACTGAGCACTATAATAGCTTTCTTATAGTGCGTGACAGTGGAGAGTGTCTTTTACTCAAGAACTCGGTATGGTTGACTAGGAATTTAAAATCCTGGTATGGTTTCATCAGATTAAGGAATTCAACTAGACTTCACTCACTTTGTAAGTGAGCAAGTCATCTCTTCTCTGTTTGCTCTATAAATTGCTTTATAAATTGGTGATAGTCTCAACTTCCCTTGCATCTCAACAGATGGCATGAGGTTTAACTAAAGAATTTAGAAAAAGAAAATATCAATAAATAATTACAAAATGTTGTAATTCTCCTACAGTGAATTTGATCTTTACACATCATCAAAGTATTTGTAGCTATATTTGGAATCAATCAGAAGCTCACCATAACACAAGGTTTTATTATTTTGTATTATTTCAGTCATATTCTTATTATACCTGATGAAAACTCTCAATAATTTGAGAGACTTCTAACAAAAGACTCAGTCCTCAGCCTTACACAGTTTATCTCCTTCCTCAACAACTTATCAGAAAGACCTTTGAACAACACAGGGGTCAGGGGTAGTGACCCCAGCATAGCAGAATTTTGACTCCCAGAAACCTTAACTACTAATAACCTACTTTTGACCAGAAGTGTTACCAATAACATAGTCATTTAACACATAGTTTGTAGGCTACATGTATTAGAGTCTCACAACAAATAAGCTAGAGAAAACATGTTATTAAGAAAATCATAAGGAAGAGAAAATACATTTATAGTATTTTTTGAAAAATTCTGCATATAAATGGATCAGCACAGTTCAAACCTGTGTTGTTTAAGGTCAACTGTACTTGTAACTACAAGATTCATTGATTTATTCACTAAACACTCACGTCATTCATCAAGCCCTTTCCAGATGTTGGAAATTCAAAGATGACAGTAATATATTTCCTACATGCAGTGATCTCCAACCCTAGCCTAGGGTTTCCTTAGGGTTATGATGCTATAGTACTCATGTGATTAATCATCACCAACCTCTCATTCAGGGCCACTCACTCAAGGAAACATCAGCCTTAATAACAAACCTAGGATTATATTTTATGAGGCAGTTACGGGCTTCTTTGTGAAAACAGTTTGTCCCCAAAGCACAATCCTATTCCTTGACCTTTGCCTTTTTCCAATAAAATTCTTTCAGCTTTTGCACACTAGAATTCACTACAGTCCAATTCCATAATAAAATGTTTAACAGCTTATACTCCACAGCTATACTAACTGTATTCAAATCTTGTTTCATTTGCTAGCTATGAACACAGGAGCAAGTATGGAAGAATGTTATGCCTCATTGTTCTCATCTGTAAGAGTGTTTATAATAGTATCCAGGGTTGTGGGGAGACAAATAAATGTAAAACACATAGATTGGTGCTTGGCACATAGTAAGGACTTAATGACAAATGATAAATACCCTCATCATCTTTATCATCACTATTACTATATGCCAGGAATAAACTTAGAGAGGGTTGGTAGCAAACTGCTTAATATTAAAGTGTCGATTCCCAAATGCCAAATCACCCAATCCATTTGAATATTCCCTTAAAATCATCTTTGATTTCAAATAGGTCAGGAAAGGCTAACTTGATATTATAAAATGGACCTTTCACAATAAATTAATGGATTGCCCCTAGGGTTCACAAAATTTGATCATGGAGCAAAAAGAGATGCAGTTGCTAGTTCTCTCCTCTATCTGTACTCCCCAAAGGCCAGGCCCTTTTATAATAATGCCTTTGCATATAAGTTATAGAGTCAAAATACTCTCTTATAAATCTGGTCTCCCTCTAGTATTCCTCCTCAGTAAATGATCACTGTAACCCCTATCCTATCTAATAAAAGAATAATATGCAAATTAACCACCACTCCAGGAAAAAAATGTCAGTGCCCATAGCAGTGGGGCAGGATGCTGGTGGCATTACTCTGGAAATGGGAGCCCAGCAGGCAATCAGACTGCAGGCAGCACCCAGCAGGGCCTGCTGGGCGCTGGCTGTGGAGGAGGGGGAGCCAGCAATGGAGCCCTTGCAGGCATCAGCTGGCCGGGGCTGCAGCTGCAGATGAGGGGACAAGGGGGCGCAAGCCAGAGCTATCAGGGACCCCCTAGCCACCATCCCGGCTGAGGCCCGGCCAGCAGCTGTGGATGAGGGGACGCGAGCCATCAGGGACCCCGCAGGTGGCACCCAGTAGGGCCTGCTTGCCCATCCCCATAGTGTGGAGCAGATAGGCCTGGTACAGAGCAGAGAACCACGTGGAGTGGGCCCAAGCCATCAGTAGCACATCTCCTGAGGGCTCCTGAATTGGAGAGGGTGCAGGTCTAGCTTAGGGACCTCCCCGCCTGCCCTCCCCCTACTCTCCCCCCACCTACCCATGCACAAATTTCATGCACCAGACCCCTAGTAGTTACATAAGCCAGAAACCTTGCAGCCATCTTTGATTCAGCCTTCTTAGAACTTCACTGCATGCATCTACCTATCATGGATCCCATGAGACTTTATTTTCAAGATACCTCTGGATTCCATCTTTATTTCTCCATTCCCATTCCCAGCCACCATGGTCCCTTACTTAAACTACAATAAATTATGTCATGATCACACTTGCCCTTCATTAATCCATTCACAGACACCAGAATAATCTATTGAAAACACAAATGTCATGGTCCCTCAAATGAAATCTATTAAAAGAACTTTAAGGCCCTTCAGGATATGTCAATCAAGTATAACTCAGGCTAATGAGTCTTCCCCATGCTTCTCTCATAGACTGAAGGAACATTTTCAAAATCTCTTGGCAACTCAACTTTCTTCACTTCCATAATTGTTATTCCCTCTGTCTGGGAAGCTCCCTGATCCACATTCTTTTTTTTTTTAATTTAATTTATTTTTTTAATTAATTTTAGAGAGGAAGAGAGAGGGAGGGAGAGATAGGAACATCAATGATGAGAGAGAATCAATAACCGGCTACCTCCTGCATGATTTTGTTTATCAATGTTGCTTTGCTCCCAACAACTGGTTAGCTAACTCTCCTTAGACCTGTGAGTCAGTCACAACCCTGGTGATCAGCAAAAGCAGTGGCAGACACAGATGAGGCCTCCTGGACTCTACCAACTCATGTATATTGTATAAGAAAAAGGGTGGTCAGCAGGATACAAATATAACGAAAGCCTAATGGATCATGAAAACAAATGAAGTACAGAATCTTTTAAAATAGGGACTAAAGTGTTAAGTTAAAAAAAAAATCCAGTTGGATAACAATGAAAAACTTTCTGTTGGATTTATCTATTACATGAGATGGTAGTTTGCAGTAGGTTAAGTCAATGGAAGGTGAAACTTGAAAACATTAAATGTAAAAATCTCTGTTAACTAGTATGAATCAGTCATGATCCAGAAGCCTCATGAAAGAGCTAGAGGAGACATACTAGGGAGAGAGACTTTCTCAGGATAGAATATCAGAGTAGAGTCTGGAGAGAGAACAGTTAGAGCTGCTAGAACAGTTAGAAGTCAAAGGCAATTCTTTTTAATGGAGTCAGAATCTGAGATAGTAAAATGGTAAATCGAAATAGAGTCATTGAGAGACAAATACTGTTTTTACAGTATAGGAGAGAAGTACATGCTTAGTCAAGGTGAGTTTCAAGAGGGAGTAGCACTATAAAGCTGAAATACCCTACAGATTTGAAAATATTGGTGTGATAGTAGATGAAAGGTCACAGTTGACCTTTTGTAAATCACATCCATTTATTTCCTAAGAAAACAAGATAAAAAACTATCAAATTGTTCTCAGTAGGATGAAGTACAGAGTTGCATATATCATGTTCCAATCTATGTTCAAAACAGTACTTTTAATATGATTTCACCAAGCATCATTGACAAAAATTATTTGATAAAATAAAATGTTTTTTTTTCTATCTTTATAAAGAGCAAATGCAGTACCAGTGTTTAGATGATGTGAAAAGTTGGGTGATGTATAAACCACACAAATCCTACCTAATAAAGAGGGAAAATGCTAATTGACCCTCATGCCATCGCAAAAGATGACAGGGCCCACAGCCAATAAGGAGGGAATATGCTAATTGACTGCCCCATCCTCAAGATGGCAGCACCCACAGCCAATAAGGAGGAAATATGTTAATTGACTTCCATGCCCTCAAAGATGGTGGCACCCATAGCCACAAGATGGCAGCACCCAGTTCCCTCAGCCCTGCTGGGGTGGCAGGTGCAGAGCAAGGCCAGGCCCACTTCCATGCGGAACCAGCCACTCCACACGCCTGCCGCTGGAGACCCCAGTTCCCTCAGCCCCCCAGCCACCCAGAGTCCCTGTGTCTCAGGTAACCAGGGCTGGCCGAGGCTTGTGCTGCTGGCAGTGGCAGCAGCAGAGGTGTGATAAAACTTCGCCTTCCCCTTATCACCAGGTCACCTCCCACCCCTGAGGGCTCCCAGACTGTGAGAGGGGGCAGGCCGGGCTAAGGGACCCCCCTCCAGTGTATGAATTTTCATGCACTAGGCCTCTAGAATATATATAAACAAAGAACCATAGTAAATTCCTGAAAGAGAGACAGAGAGAGAAGAAAGACAGTTTTTAATTTTTAATTTGCCTGTTGAAAAAGAGTTTTATTGGGGAGTATAAAATGATCTTTCCTTACTGGAGTAACTTTAATATCTCAGAAATTAATTTTCTTTTTGCTAAGCTAACTCGCAATCCTAGGTCCCATCCCCAAATTGTATAAATGTTTCAAATATTAGATTTTTCTTATAAAGCAAATGGTAACCTTAAACAAAAGTTATTCTCTCTATATAAATTATGAATCTGTATACAAACACAGAAATATAAAATTAAATGTGAGCTATAATACATTGCTTTTGGGGATATATTTTCCAGGAGCTCAGCATTATTTCTAATTAAAACTATTTTTCCTAAAACTAGGTTTCTAGAGATTTTATAGGTTTCTTTTGTCAGAGTGGCTCTCTCCTTAGACTTTTAGATTGAAACATGCTTTCTTATAAAAACTTAGAACTAGGTTATAATGCCTTTGAAATACTTTTTTATTGAATTTTTCTATACAGTTTTGACTTCACTTTTTTAGAGTGTGGTAAAAATGTATGTGGATAGCCACAAAGTCTGTTGCTTTAGCAACTACATTGTCAATGAAAATTCGATGTATATGTCTTTATAACATCAAAAATTTACATTATGTGAGTGTTCAAAGTATTCCCCCAATCGGGTGCCTACACATTGTTACAGCATTTTCTTTTCCATTTTAAATCACTGATATATATTAGAAAAACATATATGTTCCTGCCATTGGGGGAGGGGAGTCAACAGCTTTGTTTATGCTCTAATTAAGATACTTAAAACATGGCCAAAAGGGCACTGCTTCTGATACTTTAACTTCTAGTTTTAGTAGCTCTTTACAAGACTGATTTTTTTCTTTATCATGCTGCACCACTTTAATTTATCTTTGTTACTGAGCCCCAGAAACAGAACAAACAGCTTTGGACTTGCATGGACCATGTGACCAATGACTATTTGACAGAGAGGGGAGGCACTCACACACCACTCTTTGAAGGCCTGTGTGAAATGCATCAGTAGCTTCCATCTAGATGGTGAGTAAGTGTCCACATCGAGAAAATACATTGTTACAATTGATACTACAAAGTCTTAGAGGAATTTAACTTGAATGAGAAAGTTCTAGTTCATAGCCTTTTATCATTTACAGTCACGATACTGTGCTAAATTTTTTAAATATATTTTTATTGATTTCAGAGAGGAGAGGAGAGGAAGAGAGAGATAGAAACATCAGTGATGAGAGAGAATCATTGACTGGCTGCCTCCTGCATGCTCCACACAGTCGATCGAGCCTGCTACCCAGGCATGTGCCCTGACCCAGAATCGAACCGTAACCTCTTGGTTCATAAGTTGATGCTCAAGCACTGAGCCACGCCCGCCAGACTGTGCTAAAGTTTCTTTGTAAGTATCTTCAGCCATGCCAACACACAATATTTTTTTAATCTTTTGTGAAAATGATAATCTAGTTCTTGCGATCACTAACATAGGTAGAGACCAGATAGCTACTTTAAGATGAGCATTTGAATAATTAGGTCAATTAAGGAGAGCATGTTAAAAGTCAGAGAGTCTTTTTGGACATTGACTCAACCAAAATAATGAAGAGTACAAAACGGTGAAAGAAAAGCTATTGCTAGGTATAAAAGGAAAAGCAGTATTAGTCAGAAAATCATCCCAGATACCAAATCTACATGACAATGTTATATAAAAACTAAGTTCTAAACCTCCAGCTTGCTTTTATATTTTTATGCACAATACACAACCATAAAAAGTAAATACCCTAAAGGGCTAATAATCTGGCATCCAAAGCAACATTCCTAATCCATTTATACTTGAGACTGAGGAAAATCTGAGGGCTGCATGGAGGAAGGCCAAAAAGCACTGCACAGCACAGTATATGAAATGAGATGGGAGGCAAATGCCTAAATACCGTATTTTCTGGCGTATAAGACAACCCCCAACTTTTGAGAAGATTTTCCTGGGTTAAAAAGTCCAGATGGAGACCCTATGGGGCACAAAAAGGAGCCGACCAGAGACACTTACGGTCTCATCCGGCTCCATTGAGATGAATGGAGTGCGGCCATTTTTGAGCTCCCCTCACCGTATGCTGTGATCGCAGATTTTCCAGTCTGGCTTGGAAGTTTCACCACCCGCCCTATAAGACGACACCCGGCGTATAGATTTTCCTGGGTTAAAAGGTCGTCTTATACGCTGGAAAATACGGTAATTCATTTAAAATAAGCAAAAATGTTTTATGATCCTCATGTACCAAAATCAAGTCAAAATAATTACTTAAGTAATGAATGTACTGTATCACCATCTTGCACTGTGCTTTGCATAGTGAAATACAATTCTTTATGATCCTTCCTTTTTGTGTGGCTTCTAAATGTCTACCTTTTCAGAGAAGCCTTTTCTAGCCGCTCAATTTGAAACAGGAGCTGCTTTCCATGCAGAGACTATTTCATCCTTTACGTTGCTTTATTTTCTTGGGTTGTTCCCCGCTATCTGAAATGATACTGTCGATGTCCTTCCTAACTTGGTTATTCCCTGCTTCTCTCCCCCTAATAATGTAAGCTACTGGGGACAGAGACGACATCTGCTTTACTCACCCCTGTGCCCCAGCACCTAAATGAAGGTTTGCCTCACAGAAGATGTTCCTGTTGTTCTTGAATGAATAAGTTACCACATTTCAGTCAGAATTTTTTAAAGGTATGCTTTCAGCTGCATTGAAAAACCTTATTTTATACGCCCCCCCCAAAAAAAAAAAATTTAAGCTATTATAATAATCAAAAGAAAGAGAAAAAGTGCACAGATTTATCACTTGACAAATGCTGGCAAAACATGCCTTCTATGTCTAATCTTTAATACCTTCGATTTCCCCCATCTCTCCGGGGAACAAGGCACACAACCTCTCCTTTTACATGCATCTGTGGGTGTGGGGAAAGTTGTTACTCACACTGGCACTGTTTAGGAGGTTATCACCTCCAATAGTTAATACTGGAGCAAACTCACTGTGGCAGGCATCTCCAGCAGCTCTGATCTAGAACAGCAGGTGAGGGATGGGAAGCATCTGGAACTGATGAAACCTTACCTTGATCTCTTCAGGAGCTGGTGGTGTGAATGTCTCCGAGTCGGTGCTGCTTGCCGGTTTCTGCTGAGAACTTACCTTAGTGGCTTTTTTTTTTTTTTTTCAGTTTAAATGAGACTTAGCATCAGAAATGTTTTTCAAAATAGACCACTGAAGTCATGAATATAGTAAAGTCAATATGAAAAAGATAGCATTGAGGATGTCACTTATGTCAATTTAACATTTAAATTCCCAAATATAATCAGAAGTTGTACCTTCAGGAAAGCCTCTGGGATGACCTCGTCTCTACGCAATGGCTCACCTTCCTGGGGGGGGAAGAAGGAGTGGGAGAGTCAAAGAGGGACGAGAAGGCAATCAAAGTAGAAAAGGGGGCAGCAATTCGTCAGCTGCCCTAGAACCAGTCACCAAGCACACGCCAGGCAGAAGTGGTTCCTGCCACGGTGAGGGCCATTCCGTAGAAGGCCCTGATCCAAAGCCTCCCCATCATCCCAACGTCCTCATCTGTGATTGATATTAGCATTTCTATTCCGATTGGCTTGACGTTAATAGTAATAAATGCTGCTGGGGGAATCGTGACCTTAATTTGACTGTTTAACCTTGTTGATTAAAGAGGGAGAAATATGCAGGAGAGGCGGGAAAGGTTGGGTGTAAGACAGAGTGGCTTGTGAGACTTCAACGTCCTTTCATACAGTCACAGTGTCCTCTCTCTGAAGTGAAGCAATGAAGAAAGTGCTGGAGATGCTTTTGGCTTGTTTGTTTTGTTCTCTGGAACATTCAGGTCTGTTTTAAAATGTGATCGATGCAAGGATTTTATTGCACATACAAATTACAAAACTGTAAGTATGGCTTCAACCGGAGCTTGAATCAAAATGCCACTCAATGTTGCCTAGCTCGTTCTCACTTAAAATAGATGTTTTCTGTCCCCACTTCCCACCCCAAAGACAGTATTTTCCGCCCAGACCCAGCATTGTGTCAAACTAACCAATCATGAAGTTGTAACTTTAAGAATGGGCTTTAGCTTATAGCTCTATAAAAGCAAAGCCTTGGCAATGTAGAAGATAATAACTTGGACTTGTGATGGTTATTTTATGAGGATCCTGACCCCATAATGTAATATTTTTAAATAGAGATTATCATACAAAGGAAACGAGTAGATATGAGAGGGTAAGATGATAAATCTGGTCTAATAATGAACAGTTCAAAATAGCTGAATTCTTTTGTTTAGTACCTATGACCTGCTTCCAAATCACTCTTGTTTTATTTGTCCCTTCTCTTACTCCTTTGTCAACCCAGACATCTGGAGGCAGAAGTGACCTAATTGCACCACCCCCGACACCCCCTCTGCAATACATCATCCAGAGAAACATTAGGATAAAACAGAACATCTTAGTAGATATTATAATCTGGGTGGTTTTTTTTTGCTTTTAAAACTTAAACAAATAGCACAATTTTTATTTCAAGTAGGAAATATCCAAGTAGTTTCAGAGCAAGAAAAAAATTCCATGTCAGTAGATTGTAGAACACGGGCTGCTGGACATATGTCACGTTTGCTTTCTGTTGTTCTGTTATCATCACAGAGCAGTTGGAAAATGGGATCCCTCTGGGGATTCTGGGATTTTTAACAGTTTGATTGAAGGCATCACTCAATGTAGAGCAATTTCTCTGGTGTTTGTAACTGACAGAGACTCTTGACCAAAGGACATCAATGAGAGGCGTTTAAAGGGAAGAACCTAACCAAGAGGAGATTCCCTGAGTGTAAGGTTTTCCCTCACATAAGCATCACAATAAAGTCCTGGGTAAGTATCATCAAACCCATTTTATAGAGAAGACAACTGAGGTTTCATAATCTGTTCATTTTAACCCAGATTATAAGTGATGGGTCTAGGTTTAGATTCTTTTTTACTCACCTTGAAACCTGTGTCTTTTCAATGCCCTGCACTGCCTCTCTCTCTGGTCCTTAGTGACTTAGTCTCAGTCGGCCAGCACTGGGATTGAATTAACTAGTTCCACCAGAGCCTGAGGAATGAGTGAAACGTACTATGCTTTGCTCCAAGGAGTGCACATATTTACACAGGAGGGGGAAATTCCTTAACTAATGAGGTATTTCCTAAGTCAAAATCTCTGGGCTAAGCATCGCTTTTCTGGTAGAGTGACGCTGGGGCTGAATGCTCCACTTGCTTCCTGCAGTAGGTCACAGCTCTCGATAGTCAAATATATTTAGTCCAAGGAGACAATTAGGCATTGTGCTACACAGTTTGTTTTGTTCTTCGGTGATTGGTACTGGCAGGCTTTCAAGCAGTTGCTGTAACATTTGGGAGAACATTGTTTGCTGGGGGAATTAGGTTCCGTTCTTAATAAATGCATTTGTCATTTTTCTAATTTTCTTTTCTGTATACTTCAAGTGCTGTTGCTTCCAAGGTTTAAAACGAGATCCCCTCCGTTAGACGACGTTAAGGTCTCTCTCATCTCCTGTAGGATATCCAAAAAGACAGAAGCAACGTGAATTCTTTGCAGTAATAAGACGTTTCCAAAGGTGTTAGTGCATCACAATTGAGAGTTGTTTTAACTGCTTTAGTCAGGCAACAGGAACTAATAAATGAACCTCATGCTGTGGCTACTTCTTGAACTTCAAATGGTGTTAATACTGGCATCTCACTGGGCAATTATCTAGAGCAGAGATTTTCAACCAGTGCTCCCCAAGAATTTTTAAAACATGCAATACCTAACTGTTTAGTCAGCCGCACTGACATCTTTTTCCCTTAGATTGTCAAATAAAATAATGACAACAGCCAACACAACCATAGCTGTCTGGTGTGAACGAATGAAAATTATACCTTTTTTTTTTTTTTTGTCAGGTAAGCAAAAAAAATGTAAAATATTTTTTTGGTGTGCTGCAGAGTGTTAGTAATTAGTTTATGTGTGCCATGAGATGAAAAGGTTTGAAAATCTCTGGTCTAGAGCAATCAGCTTCATATACACCACATCTGGTAAGAGGTAAGGGTCAAGTTCCAGAGCTAAACTTTCTCAACTTGAATCTCACTCTGTTAACTCGTAGCTTCGTGGACTATATTAATTCACTTAGTTTCTCTTACTTCTATTTCTATTTAACAACAAGTGAAAAATTACAGTACTCACCTCATTACCTATGTGATTAAATGAATACATATCTATATCGTATAAAAGAGAGGCATATGCTAATTATCCATTATGCCATAATGTCATGACCAATCTACAAGTGGTGGAGAGCTATAGGAGGTGGGGCAGCGAGCTACAAGCAGAAAGAGCTACAGGAGGGTGGGGCAGCAGGCAGAGAGCTACAGGAAGGTACAGCAGTGAGCTACAAGCAGAGAGAGCTACTAGCGGAAGTGGATGGGTGGCCAGCTGAGACAAGTGGCAGTGAGCTACTCACACACGGATTCATGTGCAGGGCTACTAGTATATATATAAAACCCCAATATGCAAATAGACCTGATGGTGGAACAACCTAATAACCAAACAGCTGGTCACTGTGACCTGTGCTGACCACGGGGGGTGCTTGTGGAACATGGCAGGCGTCGGCCCCAGTGGGATGGTGGAACAGGTGGGCAGGGACTACAGACCAAGGCAGGGTGCCAGTCACTGTCATTGGGGTGAGCCTCTGGTGGTTACTGAAAATTCTTTGCTCCCGCATGCTGTGGTCCTGCCCAGCACTCACACCCACTGTCAGTGCCACCAGCAGGTACAAGCGGCAGTTGCCAGCCCCAATCACCCAAGGGCTTCTCCACCTCCCTCTGCTCCTGAGGGGCAACTGGGGCTGGCAACCGCCTCTCACACCCACTGCCAGTGACAGCCCCACTCCCACACCCACTGTCAGCACCTGGCGCCAGTCCCAATCACTCCACAATGTCAGCAGGTGAGAGCGGGGCTGCCATCAGAGAGGGGACCTGGGGCCACAAAGAGGATGGTCCAAGACCCGCCCCTGTGCCCATGGCAGCCTTGCAGCCCACAGTTCCTTTCAAGGTGCATGAATTTGTGCACTGGACCCCTACTTAAATATATGGAAGAGCACCTGACACATTTTGTTATTATATGCAAAACTGCCTTGTAATTCACTTAGTACTTCAGACACCTGTGATGTGATTGTGTGGCATCAGATGAAGCTAGAAGGGGGTTCACTGTCATCTTCTTCAGGATGTGAAAAAACGGGATTTATATGCAGGACATAGGAGAGCCACGTGTGCGGTGTTGCGTTTAATCCTCATATGACAAAGTAGGGAGTGCTCCAAGGGGACAGGCCAGGGAAAGGAGGAAGCAATCACACTGAAGGTCTCCACAATGGGCATAAGAATACACAATGAGTTCTCAGAACCAGAGAGAATAAAATTCCATGAGACCTTAGAGAAGAAATCAAACTTTTAAAAAATGCTAAATGGATCTAAAACAGGGGTTACAATGATAAAATACAATAATCCAGAAGAGGTACTAAAAGCAAAGGTGATTAAGGCAAAAGCTAGGAATCATTATAGACAATGGGGGGATGTAGTTGAGCATACAGTCCTGGTTTAAATTGGCTTAACTGCACAATGCACTAGGAAGAGTAAAATTTTGGAGGACCAAACTCCTCTTTGGAAAAAACCCTTTCTTCAGTGATGTTGAAATATGATCAAATAGTAGTATGGTTGCTAACACTTTTATTTTCAGTGAGGACAAATTTATTGACTGAGAGCCTAGATAGACAGGTATGGGAAGCAGAGAAAAGCAGAACAGAATAGAATATAGGAAAGTTCCAGAAACAAGTTCATCTATAGCAAAAAAATAAAAATAAAAATTGTTTTTGCAGCTACTGCTCCTGCCTGCCATCCACCACCCACAAATCCTCAGAGTTACTGCCATGGGTTACTACTGGAAATCAGTCAGAAAAACCATCCCAACACATATTGCTTTTAACAAATCTCTGGTTTTGAACATGAAAAGGAGAAGAGCTAATCATTAGTAAAAGTTTTCTTACAGGGGACTTACAAATTTCTCTCAGCCCCGGTACATTTTCTCATGTAAATGGAATGATTTAATATATTGTTATATCATCTGAATGTTCTCAACCCTGGGTTTGAACCTAATTATAGAACTTTTTCTGGGACTGTGTGTCACCTAATGTCTATTTAAAATCATTAGAAAAAAATTTTAATTGACAGAAACTAGAGAAGAGAACAAATTGTAAGTACAATGGAGATAAAGGAACATAGGCTCAGAGAAGAGTGGGTGAACATACAGGTGCACCTCAAAGGTCCTGCGGGCTCTGTTCCCAATGACCACCATAAAGCTAGTATTGCAATAAAGCCAATCGCAATCTTTATGCTGGTGGAGGGTCTTGCCTTCCTTTTGTAAAAAAAACACAACCCCTGGGAAGCACAATAAAATGAGGTATGTCGGAATAAAGGGTCCAGTCATCCACAAGAGCAAGAGAAGGGGTGTCAGCAGCCACTGCAGCTACAGGATTGGGTAAGGAACTGTGGAAAACCCAATCCTCACCAACTCCAGGTGCCAGAGAACAGAGTTCACGGCTGGCATATTTAAAGAAGAAATCCTGGCAGCAAGAGAACTGAAGGAATGAGACCCCAAATCGAAGTATAAATTCTCACAAATCCCTGACTGACAGCTAAATTAGTAACTTGCGTATGTGGAGGAGCTCATGAAGCATGGTGGGAAATCAGGCCGAGGCCAGAGGAATTTATTCTTGAATGACAGGAGAGAGCTGGGTTTGGTGCTTTTGTTACTGGACACATTCCACTACACAGTAGATAGCTGAAGTGTACAAGATTGACAGTACTCTCCACTGGTAAGAACGCAGAACAACTAGAACTCTCATTAGTTGCTGATGGAAATGTAAACGTGTTCTGCCACTTTAGAAGAGAATTTCGCAGCATCACAAATTGACATGTACAACTATCATATGACATACCAGTCGCATTCATAGATAGTTTCCCAAGAATGAAAACATGTCCACACAATGATCCATATGTGAATGTTTATATTGACTTTATCATAACAGCTCAAAACTAGAGATAATCAAAATATCCAATATGTGGAAAAAACAATTGTGAAATGGATAAAACCAATTTTGGTATTTTTGTACAGTGGAATAATACTAAGCAATATAAAACGATTGAACAACAACAACATGGGTACATCTCAAAATCATTAAAGATGCCAGATACACAAGAATATATACTGTATTGCCCCTTTTGTGTCAAGTCCTAGAAAACACAAACTAATCTATAGTGACCAAAAGTAGATGGGTAGTTTCCGGAGTTGATTGAGGTAGAAATGAGGGAACTTGGGGGCGGGGTGGTGATGGAATTGTTTACACTTGTCAAAACTCACTGAGCCACAGAATTAGAATGGGGAGGTTTACTGTATATAAACTGTACCTCACCAACATTGTTATCAAAAAAATAAGTGGTAACTTGTAGTTCATTGGAATAATTCAAAAATCATTTTCATGTGCCTTTAAATAATTATTTACATAATTTTAGTTCTTTTTCTAAAATAGCAAAGTCAGTAATACTTGTGAATATGAAACAGAAATGTAGACAGTTGTTTAACATTTGAACATTTCTTGTTTTCTATTTTCCCTTCATTTGTGTGCATAGAGTTTCTCCTGTTTCCACTTCTCTCTCCTCACACTTCTGACACTTAAAAATGCTTATTACCTGAACGTTCTTCTAACAGTTTATAAGTTCAATACATTTTAAAAATGGGTTCTTTATAGGAAAGACCTTTTTATAAATGAGAAAAGAAATAATGGGGGGAGGAAAAGAGATAAATACTTTACTTTTATTTTGCTGTCTACAGAGGGCCTTTAGATACTTTATAGTACTGTGGCAAACTGTTAGATCCATCTTTCCCCTTCTCCTCGATTAATAAAATCATAATTTCACTTGCTATGGCATTTCTCTCAGCTAAAAACCCAACAAATAAACAAATGCAATAGTATTACTTCATTCTCCCACCTCCCTTGCAACAAGGAGTTGACATATGGCACAGCTGAGATCAATGAAATGTAAGCAGAAATGGCTTATGGGAAATCTTAGTAAGAGGTTTATTTATATGTTCAGGTATGATTTATATGCTGTGCTCTTCCCCTTCTGCTTTCCGTAAACACTGACCCAAGACTGGAGTCAGAGAAACCATCCTGAAACCACAGACTATAAGCATAACAACAACTTTTAAGGTTGGTGAAGCAGAAAGATAAGCGGAGCCTGAGTCCTAATGGCTTCCTTGGGCTATCCAGCCAACCTTGTATTTTCTAAATCTAGACTTTTTGTCATGTCATAAACAAAACAGCTAATTTGATTATGTTGAATTTTATATGCCACTGAATTTATTCATAAATGATACATGCAACTCCTCCACAAAACCTCTTTTTATAGATAAGAGGCTGGAGGCGAAGAAGATTAAGTGGCTTCCTTCTCAAAGTTCTCCCTCTACTTTTAATTAATGACTCATTTCTGAAATCCAGGTCTCTCAACTCTCCCTACTGCGAAAGACTCTCTAATGTATGAAAAAGCCAAGAAAAGACAAATTTATTTCTTCAGCCATACAAATGCACAAAACCTCAAAGAAACCACAGGAGTTTATGTGGAACTCAATTATTTTACATAACTGTAGCACAAGAATACATTTAAATGTGTTCTCAAAAAGCTTGGCTGTGCATTAATTTCCTCTTTCGAAAAATGTCTATTTAGGTCCGTTGCCCATTTTTTGATTGGGTTGTTTATCTTCCATTTGTTAAGTTGCATACAGTCACTCTGATTGGATGGTGGGCGTGGCTTAGGCATCCCAAAGGGATGGTCGATTTGCATATTATGCTTTTATTATATAGGATACACACACACACACACACAAATGGTATAAATAGGCATAGTATTCTTATAATAAAAGATTGTAGGAAAAGTTTGAATAATGGCTATATATATACATTTGATAATATTAAGTAATTCTTATAGATTTTCAGATGTTTTAATCATATTGTAGCTATTTTAAAAACACTGTTTAGAGATACACGCTAAAATATTTACAGATAAAATGGTAAAATGTCTCAGTTTTGCTTTAAAATTATCTGGGTGTTATAGGTGAGACCCACATTGGTAATTTCTTAAAGCTGAGTGGTTGGGTTTATGACATTATATCCTCAACATTTACTAGTATGTTTGATATGTATGAAAGATATTTTATATGACGGAAAATGTTAAAATATTTTTCCCCAAACTATACACTCATGCACAGAAAAGCTAAGTATAGATGGTTCTGCAAGAAGAGCAATCTTATTTACAAAATCCTTTTTGTTGTTAATCTTCACTCCAGGATATTTTTCCATTGATTTTTAGAGAGAGTGTAGGGAGGGACAGAGACAGAGAGAGAGAAACATCTATGTGAGAGAGACACATCAATTGGTTGCCTCCTGCCCAGGGCCAGGGTTTGAGTCTACAACTGAGGTATGTGCCCTTGACAGGAATTGAACCCAGAACCCTTCATTCAATGGGTCTGTGCTCTATTCACTGAGCTAAATCCAGCTAGGGTACAAAATTATTTCCTAGAAATTTATCCCACAAGCTGGTTTTACCTTTAAAGCCTAAATCTATCATTTTCACTGCAGGGGCAATAAAGGTGGCTGAGAAGTTACGTCGTGTTTTATTGGACAAAAATGGGACAACAGAAGACTTACATTCACTGGAATCATTAAAAACTGGATGAAGATCTCCCCTAACAAAAACATTACACATGACCTTGTCTAAAGATAGAGAGAAGAAACTGGGTTTTTCTCATGGAGAATGCTGGGTGGAGAATAATTTATCCAACTTATCAAGCTAAAATTCAAAGGTTTTCATTCATAATTGTATCACTGGAGCAACTTAATGTTTTATGCTGCAGAAACATGTATCATGTTTTCTTTTTTCCTACAGCAATGTGGAAAAATCAGGAACAGGGCCAATTCAGGAACTTTGCACTTTAGTTTAAAACCAGTTGGATATCGGTATAAATATGTTTCTAATTTCACTAAGGTAACCAAAGGTTAATTTAAGTTCCTTTACATATGATAAACAGGGTGAAAAAGAGATTTCACGGTTATCTAGAAATACATTATTATTAAAATTATATAAACTTTAATTTTATTCAAACAAACTAAAATTCTAATATATAAAATAATCTGAATTCAGAAAGTAGTATTGATTCAAGGCCTAGAGGTTTATTTGTGGTTTGTAAGAGTAGTCAATAAAGGAAAGCTATTAAAAGTCTAATTAGTGTATAGTTATTACAGAATTAACAGTTTTTAAAAAACTAAATTTAAAATATTAACATTTATTTGGCACTTAAAGAATATTGGAAAGTCTCATACCTATATGCCTGTTCACACATCCAAAACAAGCTCAATTCATTTCCTCCTTTTCTTGTGCTAGAAATGCCTATAAAAAGTCCTCTCGTCTAGATGTAAAATGATTTTGAATATTACCTAGAGCAGCAAGATATTAATTACCTATTTTGGGTATTAATTACATCCATATTGGTCAGACTAAGATCATGACTATATCACCAAAAGAGTATGCTCATGAAAAAAATCAACCAAATTAACTATTTTTAATGGATTTAATGAACGAGTATGGTTAATCAACATACCATTAATTAAAAGATAGTCCAAATAATCAGATTATCCATGACTAATTATTGGTTACCTAAATATAGAGGCTGCCTAAATGTGGACATATATTTACATTATGTTGAATAGAAATACTAAAGTGTTAAATATTATCAACCTGTTCTCAACACTTCACCATTCTGAAATGGCAAATCAAATTACTATAGAACTCTTGAACTTTGAAAACAGTTAAATACATTTACTGATAATAAAACCAAAGCACACAATGTAACCCAGCTGGTAACTTAGAAAAATATATCATTTACAAGACTCCATGTTTTCTGTTGCATTGATGGTCCATATGGTGATGCATTTATTCTATGTTGGCAGACGGAAAAGAAATCAGATTGACACATCGTTTTATTTTTGCACACTGTGCTAAGTTTAGTTATGAGCGAGTTATATGTGAAATATGGGGTTTCTGTTAATGGATGAACTTGGATTACATTTTTAATCAAATAAATAATTTGAGATATATTTCCATGCTGTAGTCACCCAATAGCTGATGTCCCCCCAGGAAGAATGAGAGAGCAGGGTTGGTGGCTGCAAGTTGTCTGCAGTGGCAAGAGCTCCTTAAAAGGTGGCGATCTCCAACGAAGCTTGTGGACAAACCTAGACTACTAGCATCAGCCTGGAGCCGACCTGACTGTGAATAAATGGTAGGCTGACAGTCTGAATGCATCAGCCTTTTGGTCCTGGGCACAGAATCTGGTATTGTCCTGCCACCTGGTGGCTGCTTTCTCACACCTGACATGGCAGCATTTATACCTGTGCGTGTTACATCTCCATCTGCAGAGGTAACAGTGATGCTTGGAATGGCCTCCAGAAGCCCGGTAAGTCACTTTCTCCGTGTGAAGAAAGAAATTACCCAGTTTTAAAAGATAAACTACAAATGCTCCCATATTTAATATACAAGACAGGTGGGGGCCCTTTGCAATTTGGTCTCTCTCTGCCCACTGCCCAAAGTATCCCACCCCTAGACCCCTCTATCAAGACCAACCTGCTGTTACCCAAATGCACTACATTCTCTCATGAGCTTCTCTGGAGGCATGATTCCCTCACTCATTTGGCTGCACTGAGCATTCCTACATCAACTGGATAATTATGTCCCCATGATGCCTACACTGGTTCTCAGCCAACTTCCCATGTGTTTGTTACTAAAGTTAAATTCTTTGAAAGCAAGGATTTTATCTTGGGTTGCCTCAGCACTTACTGTGCCTCTGTCCCATAAATATATGGGTTTTGCATTGATCTGACCAACCCATTGGAAGGGTGCTTAATTTCTAATTTAGCATAATTATTGTTACAGAAAAGTAAAGCAAACATTTATTGAAAAATGATTTTCCAGGCATGGTCTTCTAATGCTTTGGAAATGAGATTTCTCAGTTGTTCCACATGATATAAGTATATTCATGTAAATTTTTTGGAAAATTTGGATCCTTGACCTTACAAGAAATGAAATCTTTAGTGCTGGAAATTTTGTCTTCGATTGATTATAAAAGAAAATCTAAAGAAACTGTAAATATCATTTTTAAGTTTCATTCTGCCTAAAAGGTTGAAATGAAAAATAAAATTAAAAGTATATATATATTTTATCTGAGAAATAAAATTCCCAGGATTAGTCTTCAAGTGTGAAAAACCTTTAATCTCAAATGTGCAATATGAATTTTCATGGTGGTCAGAAGGTAATTATATAAAACCACCACATTTTACTTGGCTTAGCTCATCCTGGCCTATCTTCAGGCCACACCTGCTTGCTGTATCAACCAAAATAAACATGTACTCATTTCCGTATTACATAACTGAAGTCGTTTGGAAGAGTCAGCTTAGATTCATTTCATTATCTGCTGAGTTGATAAAAATTCTGATTTTGAATTTTTATTGCCCAGAGATATCTGATAGAAGATAAAGTGTGATGCTCAAGGTTGACGTGAGGAGTTTGCAGAACTATTGGTTATGAAACAAAATCACTCATATGTGTAGATGGGACATTTGATATGGAGAAGTATTAACAGCGAAGGCTTAAAGGGCTGTGATAGATGATTTCATGTAGCACTCTTTAGCAGGTAACTGAATATAATCCATCATCAAAATGGTCTTATGTGAGAGCTCACTTGACTCATTCCTCATGTCTTGGATGACTGTTTAGCAGATAACTTTGATAGATTTAGAATAAACAAAATACCTGCTGTGTTAATTTTGTTTATCCGGTTTTTAAAGAGGTAAAAAACAGAATTGTATGCATTATTATAAAGTACCATGTATATCACAGTATGTATGTGAAATCTTAGCATATTGACATCAATTGCTTTTAAGGACATAAAACCCAAAGCAATGAAATGTCATCTTTTGGAAGGGAATTCATACTAAATATGAATGTAAATTTGTCTAAAATATAATGGAAATCCAATAAACCAATCCTACTATGAAAAAGCTCTATTTAGTGTTCTCTCACTTTACATCAGATAGATGATTTATTATTTTTTATGCTAAGTTAATTCTGAATTTTCAAACCTAAGTAAAGCTTAAGTGACATCATATAAACCCAAAAAGCCTTTAGCTCTGTACAGAGAAATAGTTTCCAACCTTGGAATATTAATATGTCCTGAGAATTTTCTAAATACATCGATACCTTCCTTGGTCCTATCAAGACCTACGGAAACATAATCTCTGAAGGGAAAGCCTGGAATCTATTTTAAAAGTTTCCAGGCAATTCCTACATAAGGCCTTTTAGACGAGTCAACTGGTTGATGTTTGAGAAGAATGGGTTCCCAGATTGTGGTTCCCTGAGCAATGGTGTCAGCATCAGCTGGCAGCTTGTTAGAAATGCAAATTAGCAGAGCTCACTCTCCCCTACTGAATCAGAAATTTAGGGTGGGGCCCAGAAACAGGCACTTTAACATTTTAACAGGCACCTTTAGGTGATGCTAAAGGTACTGTTTGAGAACCACTAGTTCTGAAAAGCAAGTTGAAAATTTATTTAATGCATTAACATTTATCAAATGCTCACTCTTTTAAGAAAAGTAAATAAGCTAAGATCCCTAACCTTAATGAGAGCACAATATGAGCAATTGGATTATGTCTTTGTGATTTCCTTTTGTGATTTAAATCGTTTTATTTCTTAAAATATTAATGTATTAATTTTAGGGAGAGAGAGGAAGGCGGAGAAGGAGAGAGGATAAAGGGAGAGACAGATTTGTTGTTCCACTTATTTATGCATTCATTTAGTTGCTTCTTGTATGTGCCCTGACCTGTAAGAGAACTTGCAAACTTGGTACAACCTTGGCATAATGGGAGGTTGCTGTAACCAACTGAACTACCTGGCCGACGCTCTTTTTATGACTTTAAAAGAGTTATTTACTTATTAATATATCCATTTATAGCCATTATTTATTTCTTCTAGATTATCATTATAGATCCTATATGCAATGGGTTAAGTTTAAATACCTTTTTAAAAATACCCTTTTGTATTAAAATACCCTTTTCATGAATTTTGAAAGTTTCTTCTTTTTGCTGAAATCACATAATTTAGAGGAACTACTAGGGGTGGTAATTTTTCCTCCTTTTATAGACTGACCAAATCAGAAGCAAAATTACACTTTGAAATTTGAGCAGAAAGTCTTGCCCACGAAAACAGAGCCCCAGATAATTACACAGCTTTCCCAAATATTATATTGTTGTCAGATCATTGTGAGATAGGCATTCCTGTTATAACATAAATGTAGGAAAAATGAAGTAAATGACATTTTTATATACACGCATCTGGTAAATATTTAGGCTCATGTTATAACATCAAATACTATAAATTCCAATCCCATGCTCTTTACATTAAATCCCACTGTCTACTTGACTGAAAATACATAGGAGGCATTCAATATATATTTGTATAATTGAACTGAAAAAAAGATAGCCTTATTTCCAAAATGAGGAAAAGCAAGTCATTGATTTTCTAGTCTATTAAGTCCCTCTGAAGAGAGATATCTTAAGAAACAGCACTTGGAATTCCTAGCCATGAACATAAAATAAGAAAACCAATTTATCTGCACCGAGAATACTGATTTCTGGAGGTATATAAAGTGAACTAAAATTCTAAAGAATTCAGTATGGTACACGGACAATATCCAGGGTTAATTGTTTTCCAGCATCAAAAGCTTGAATTCATGATTCTTCAGGCTATAAAACGAATCAGTATGACCACCATCTAAAGAGCTCATGTTTTTAAATATCCCATCACCATTGTAAATGAGTCATGTATTTTTCTAAACAGACTTCAGCTGAACTATTGATCACTATGAATTTTTGTGTAATGAGTATGAATTGCTCCACAACATCCAGAATGCCAGACATCTCACATTTATCTTCAATCAAATCAAAATTGGATTACAGCCCAGCCAGTGTGGTACCAATAGTTGCACATCAACCCATGAACCAGGAGGCCGAAGTTCCATTCCCAGTCGGGGCCCATGCCTGGGTTCCGCTCATTCTCTAGTAGGGTCATGAAGGCGGCAGCTGATCAATGATTCTCTCTCATCAGTGATCTTTCTATCCTTCCTCTCTGTAAAATCAATTTAAAAAATTACAAAAAAACTGAATTCTAGCTGCCAATTATCATAGTTCACAGAACTAATATCAATCCATTTTCAAGTCTTGAGCCTTATTATTGATCAGACAAGGACACTGAAGTTTATGTCGAAGTTCAGTAAAATGAAGGCCTGCCCCCACTCCGCCTCACTCGGTTCTTCATGTTGGGCACTAAAGCCACTGCCCATGGCTCAGGCCTGGGGGATGATCAGACGATAGGCACTTTGCATTCCTTTAGTGAGTCTTTTCAAGGACCTCAGCACACAGTCTTCTCTAACAGTCACACATTTCGTTGATTCAAGAAACAATTCTCAAAATTGCAGAAGATTCTACCTCTCCTGCCTCAGGTATCCCAATCTCAGGACTTTAATTGGTTGTTACAGGCTATTTCTCTCTTCAAACCTCAAAACACAAAAGCATCTCTCCTCCCTCCCTCTCTCACATGCTAGCTCCCAGCACCCAACTCATTTGCTTAATGGACCAATACCTCACACTTCCTAAACAAAAGAACAAGTGGATTAGGGTACTTGCCTGATTGCCCCTTACATTATATGGGAAACTTTTCTCTAAAATTCCAAAAAGCCATTTATTTCTCTTAGAGCACGGAGACCCAAGATCTTACAAATGTATGTTTCGCTACTCTGATGAGCTTATAGCAAGTATTACTATTAATAATGATGATAATGATAATCAGTTAAACGTTTAAGAACAAGTATAATACTTCCATATATTACTGTGCGTATAAATCACTTAACTTCCCAGGAGCTCTGTGCAGTCTAGAAAAATTATGAAAGCATACAAGAGCCTTCTTTCATTGTTTTCCTAATTAACCTTAAAGATCACTTCAACTTCTTCCCATAGAGAATTTCATAAAAACAAAACTGAATTTACAGAAAACCGATTTATCTTCAGTGACATCTCCTGTCACGAGTAAAGTACGAGAAATATATGTCTGGGTCCACCACACGCACACTCACACACATCTAGTAGACTCCACACCTCACTCATGGACACTACATATTGTTAGCATAGAGAGGAAAATACCAATAAAGAAAGGAAGCAAAGCATAATTAATCAGACACTAAGCCTGCTTCACTAGGAAGGGCAGCACTCATAGGCTCCCCAGAGGCCTAAGTCTCCAAGCCGGCAGGAAGGATCATTGCTGGTCATTCGCTGGTAGTACCAAGGGAAAGCTAAAACAATAGAGCGAGTGGTAAGTGCAGGCCCAGTAGGAGCCAAGATGGCACAGGGGGAAGTTCTTCCGTTGAGGCATATGCAGTAGAAGCCAGGATGATGACCATAAAGGGAAATGCCCAGCCTGGGGAAAGAATTGGATTGGAAAAGGAACACAGAACCCTGGAGGATTTAGGAAATGGACTGGTTATGAGAAGGAACCAGCACAAGCCCATGAAGAATTGGGAAACTGATTGGTTAGTCTGGAAGAGCGCCTGGTCCTTTCCAAGCATGGTCTAACAAAGGCAAGGTCTCTCCCTCCCTCTCCCCCATCTCCATCTCCCGGTAGCATGGGTCCATACTTCTGTGTGTTCGCATGCATTCTCTCTCCGGAACAGCCATGCAGGCCTAGCAGCTACTCAGCCCAGCAGCTATGTGGGCTCCAAATGCAGGCTCCAAGCACGAGCCTGGGTACAGCAACACAGCGCCCGCCTAAGCAGTGCTGACCTAAGCACAGCTGGTGACAGAGACTAAGCCAAGCAGCTGGGAACAGAGGCTGAACAGGACTAAGCTACGGACTGGACCACTGGCACGGGATTTCTGGACCTTGACCTTTCTTCTGGGTTTGATGAAGACAAGGCTAGGCTTCTTCACAACTGGACTGAGCTGAACCCAGAATAGGCTTTTGTATCAGCTCCAGCTTCAAATGTTTTTTTTCATGACACCACCAGGACCCCATTTCCACCAGCGACAATATGACATGCACTCTAGATGCGGAGGGTGAGAGAGGGATTCATCCTAGTGGGATTATACTAGCAAAGCTGATTATTTATGCAGATTATTTAGGAAAATTGGAGACTGATCTAGGTAGCTAATTAGATGTGGAGAATGAAGAAATTAAAGATAATGGAGGAGTCATTTTGGACATGGTGAATTTAATGCCTCTGAGTTGTGCAAGCTTCCTAAGGATCGGTTATCACACAGAAGTTCCCAATAGAAAGATATTTAGGCCTGGAACTCAGAAGAGAGGTCTGAGCATTAACACTTCAACTTTGTACCAAAATGTCCAGCTTCAAGCATCAGAAACTTTAAATTGCCTTTAAATTGTAATTATTTTAATCACTTCAGTGCTAAAGCCTATCTTTCCTTGCATTCCACTAATCCGCAGAATTTAAATTCCTGTGCCCTCTTTTCCAGGGCACAGCATCTATCTTTGGATGTATTGGGAGGACAGAGGGAGGAGGCAACTTGCTGTTAAAAACGAATGCTGAGAGATTTCAAAGTTTTAAATAAACTCCAGGAGCTCTGAGACCTTTGGGTTGTAAGTCAATTGAAAAGTATTCCACATTTTATGGTCTGAAGTAAAAATCCTAGGGGTCCAGAGACCAAATTCTATGGAGCTAATAGGTAAAAAGCTCAGCTGACCTAATTGATGTGAATAGGTCATCTTGAGTCATCAAAGGTAATTTAATCTTAGTAAATTGCCACTCCCCTCATTTTCCTCCCAGTTTTCCTCAATCAATGAAATCATCATGTATTTAATCTCTTAAACCTACAAAACTTTTTCACTAGCAATGCCTCAGCTGAAATTTACCAAATCCACTCTTTTTCCTACAAACCTAATCTGCCGGCTCTCATTTGGACCTTACTGACAGTCAGTAGCCATCATGTCTTCCTACTTGGTGTTTAGAGTCATACAAGCCTTGTTATGAATCCTGGCTTTCCTCATGATCCCTCCACTCTAGCCTCTACCCTACTTACTTTCTGGGAAAACTTGAACAAATTATTTATCTTCTCTGAGAATCTGTTTCCTTAGGTGTGCAATGGGGGTGATTATAACTATCTCATGGGACTGTGAGGATTAACAGATAATGTACACTAAGATACCCTGCACCTTAATGGGTAAAAAATAATGGCTGGGCATCATAAGCATAAACTTTTTATTTGATATATATATAATTTCAGAGAGGAAGGGAGAGGGCGCGAGAGAGAAACATCAATGATAAGAGAACCATGGATGGATGGGTTGCCTCCTGCAGGCCCTGTACTGGGGATAGATGCCTCAACCAGGAATCAAAATAGTGACTTCTTGGTTCCTGGGCGGAAGCTCAGTCACTGAGCCACATCTGGCTGGGCTTTCTGCTTTCTTTTCCGTGCTTTCCTTCCTTCTGCCCTCTTTTCACTGTTTTCTTCCTTGACTATACCTTTATTCACTCACCTTCCACGCACCTCCTCATTCCTCCTCCCTTCTCCTTCTAATTGTCCCCTTGCAATTGTGTTAGGTAATCTATAATAATAAAAGGGCAATATGCTAATTAGACCAGATGTCTTCCAATGTCATTCAGGGTGTCCTTCCTGACAAAGCCAGGGCCAGAGGGAAGCCAGCTGGGGTCCCAGGTGCCTGTGGGCAGCCCAAGGGAAGCTGGCCCAGGTCCTAGGTGCCTGTGGGCGGCCAGAGGAGGGAAGCAGCCTGAGTCCCAGGTGCCAGAAGCTGGAGGAAGGAAGGCCTACTCTTGCATGAATTTTCATGCATCAGGCCTCTAGTCTATATATAAAAGGCTAAGTGCCCATTCAACCAATAGCTATGATGTGCACTAACCACCAGGAAGCAAATGCTCAATGCAGGAGCTGCCATGACACATATGGGCCATTCAAAATTAAAAAGCACCACAGATCTGGCACTGACAAAACAACACCCAGCTTCCCCCAAGTGGAACACAGGCCTCACCACCACCCCAGAGTGACACCCCATCAAATTACAGCCTACACTGCAAAGGTCCCATGGTGCAAAGTGCAGCCATCAGCCCAGCCCAAAACGGTCACTGTAGGCACTGGGCAATGACGTCACATAGCAACGCCTGACTTCCTTTCCTTAGCTACTGGTCTCTTTAGAGTTTCTTCAGCCCAGGATCATGACTTGCTTTATAGCCAGGTGCAAACATTTCAGAGTTTAACCCAATGTCCGTAAAGTGTTTTCCCAATGCCTCATCTCATTTGATCCTCACAGAAGTCCTGGAGTAGGTAGATAGGAGGCTCAGTAGGATCCTATTTTCTTTTCATTTAGCAGTACAATAGAGATTTAGAAAGTTTAGAAACTTGACCCAACTGAGAAGAAGAAACAGTGGAACTTGAAAATGACTTTAGGTTTTCTCATTGTGCAGAATATAGTCAAACACTGCTATAGTTAAATATTTTATACTTTGTTCTCCCTACATGATCTACAATAATAATCCACTTTGTGTTGATATTTACTGCTGTGTTGCTGACAATTATCTGAAAGACAACTTGGGATGCTTCACTGGGCTAGAAAAAGTTTAGCTAAATCAGAAAGCAGGTATAATTAAGCAAGCTTATACTAATAAAAGGGTAATATGTTAATTAGACTGGATAGACAAGACATCTTTCCAGACAAAGCCACAGTGGCTGTGAGGGTCAGGGAGGGCCAGCGCCTTCCCCTGATTGATCCGGTCACCTCCCACAGAGGGAGGCCAGACTGCAGGGAATGGGCCTAAGCTGTCAGTAGGACATCCCCTGAGGACTCCTGGACTGTGAAAAGGGGAAGGTTGGGGTGAGGGACCCCCTCCCCCAGTGCACAAAAATTCATGCACCAGGCCTCTAGTCTAAACTAATAAAAGCGGAATAGGGGAGAAACAAGATGGTGGCATAGGGTAGACACTGTATATGCAGCTGTGAACAAATATTTCAGAAAAACCACGAAAAGAACACACGGACACCACTCACACCCTCAGGACGCCTGGCTGAGTGAAAATCCTACAACTAGAGAAGAGTCTGAGACTCAGAGGAGCAGCGGAAGCAAAGTACAGAGGTACGGAGGCGCGAGCACGGGGCTCGGGGAGAGGGCTGGCGCCGGGGGACGCGGTTCTTTTCCAAAACAGAGAGAGCCACAAGTCCCGAGTGGCTCTGAACTCCAGTTCCAGGCGAGTTTCTGAGGTCCCACAGACACTCAGAGAAGGGGAACTGACTGGCACCGGGAGGAAATTCAAAGCGGATTTCTCTCAGC
>PVJC01019895.1:0-13895 GCA_004026665.1 Murina feae | reverse complement strand
TGATTAATAAAGTTCAAGGTTGAGAGGATGAAGAAAAGCATTGCAAATGGGGTCTGATTTGTTCTTGGAGAAACATGCTCCATAAATAAAACTTAATTATCTTACTTTCAATTGAAAATGCTAAGTTCGTTCGGTTAATCCTATGCCAAATTCTGTTTCATCTTGCTCCTTCCAAATGACAGAATAGATATAAAAGTCCTTTAAAAAATAAAAGAATTTTCTAATGAAAATGATATTTTTTAAATGTTTACAGTTTTCCCTCAGGCTTGGAAAACAGTATTAAAAGAAACTCAAAATTCTCTCGATCACGGTTCTTATTCCAAATATGACACTTAGCAGATGAGAGATAAAAACAAAAAGTGACACAGACACACACAAAAAAACCTCTGAACTTCAGTTTCCTCCTCTGTAATATGGAGATTATCATATCCACTTACAGAATTGTTGAGATGATTAAATGCAATCTACATGCTCAAAGTGCTTAGCAGTAGAGCTGACATGTAATACATGTTCAGCAAATATTTGTTCTTCTATCCCTTCCCTCCAGTCACCTATCACACACCCTGAATATATCACTTCCCTACTTAAAATTTATCAGTGGTCCCCATTACCTTAGAGATGAAGTCTGAATTCTCTACAATGGTGTTCAAGGCCCCCTGCCCACCATCTTCGACCGTAGCAGACACTGCAGCCCGTTCTCCTGGTAAATGCAACTACTGACAGTTTACTGAGGGAATCACATTCCTTCATGTCTTTGGAAGATGTTATGCTTTTTGCAAGGAATGCCCTTTCCAACCTCATCTGCCTGGCCAACTCCTACTCCTTCTACAAGTCTCACATCAAATGTCGCCACCTCGTAGGAACCTTCCCTGACCCCCCTGGTTGAGTTAGGTGTTCCTCCCATCTGTATTATGGATGCACTTATGCTTTTCTAATCATCCAAGTTCTTGAATGTGTAACCCATCAGATGGGTATATCTGGAGGGTAGCTCTGGTTGGATTTATTTCTGAATTCCTAGCTCCTTATAGGGACTCAATATATAATTGAAAAAGGAAGAAATTAAGACAATGAGAAGAAACAGTGGAAAGAAAGGAAATAAATGGGGAAGAGGGGAAAGGAAAGGGGAGAAGAAAAGAGAAAGGGGGATGAGAGGAAGGTAAAGATATTTTGACACTCTAACAACCCAATCAATTCAAATAATATTTTAAGAAAAATATTCATTAACCTAAATGAAGTTTATCTGCCTAAATTTTGTCTATATTGGTGATGCTACAAAGTTAAAGACTATGATCTACCAAGGTTGCAATTTGATGAAAAACAAAGATTTAGACCACTATAAATTAAACAACTTTAAAAGTTAATTTTGTATTGACAAAAAGAAGAGCGTAAGGGTCAAATAGGCAGTACATGGCTATTAGATTAGATAACAGGGAAACTGCCCTGGGGTGAAAATACTAACAAACCAGGAAACATCACCAGGGGAAGTTTCCAAGTCTATGTAGAGAATTCACAGAAAACCCAAAAGGAAAAATTAAAGAGACACACAGATACATATGATATCTATACTAATAAAGGGTAGCATGCTTATTAGACTAGACGTATTTCGAACGACCATTCAGATGTCCTTCCAGACAAAGCCACAGAGGCTGCCTGAGTCTCAGAAAAGCCATGAATGGTGGCTGCTGCTGCCCAGGGATAGCCCAAGGCTCAGGAAAGCCAGGGATGGCAGCTGCAGGCCCAAGGCTGAGGGAAGCCAGAGATGGTGGCTGCCCAGTGGCCCAAGGCTCAGTTAGGGGGCAATCAGGCTGGCAGGGGAGCAGTTAGGGTGTGATCAGGCCAGCAGGTAGGCAAGGGGTTAGATTGCAAGAGGGTGCAAGCTGGGTTGAGGGATACCCCACTATGCATGAATTTCATGCACCAGGCCTCTAGTGTAGAGATAAGTAACTTTGAAGGTGATTTGAAAGCAGGCTTGCCCCTGTGTTTCATTTTTCAGGAGAGATTATTTCTTTGATGATTTTTTTCTGTGATTCATGATTATCATTATGATCTATGACCACGCTTAATTCATCCTTTCAAAGTAATTTTTAAAATTGAAAACCTTTATAGCTTATTCACAGAATGCTCTCATTTACAAAAAAAATCTATACCAAATGAAGTTTGAAATCATGAGATTGTACTTTCAGCAACTATGGAGCATTTCTGAAAGAACATGTTCTTCAAAATAAAACCTTGGACATCAGCGCATCACCACACAAACACTCCTGCTACCTCCGTGTTTTACCTGTGCCTGCCTCTCACACCTTGTCCACTGAATGAACCCAGTGAAGTGCCTGGGCTATAGCGGGTAAAGGCTGTAAAGTCTAAGTGAACTGTTACTCAAAGAGAGAAAGAAAAGATAAAAGGACAAACTAAGCAAGGCTACCTTAGGCCAGAGACTCATAATGTTTTTTATGGTAAATATATTTCAATGCTCTTGAAAAGGACATCATCTCTGGTGTCAGGGTCAATATCTGGTTTTGCCTCAGGCGAAACACTTTTCTGGTCCAATTTTCTTACCAGCCTTGGAGAGTTCTGCACAACCACACACAGAGAAACACCAAATGCAAGCTTAAGCATTCCAATCTTTGACTTTCATGGACGCTGAATTAGCACAGCCTCACCATGGAGCGTAATTCCTATGCAAACTGCTCTTCATGGAAGAGGAAAACTCAATACACTCTGTTGAAACAATTATCTGCAGCATATCCCAGCTTTTCTTTCTTTTTTCTTTTTTTTTGGGGGGGGGAGGGGGTCTCTCATTATGAAGGCTTTGCCCATTCACATGTGAACTGTAAACAGACTGACAGATGGAATTCTTTTGTATAAACAGTTTCAGATACACTACTCCTTCGTGGCCGTGTCAGTTGTTTACAGTATCAAAAAGCCACAGATACGCCTAAAAGTAAGGAAAGTCGGTACTTCTGCCAAACATTTGCACAACATCTATCCATAGTTTGGACCCGGGTGCTCAAAGTGTTGCTGATGAAACACAGTTTTCTCAAGTTAGTTATGAGCATTGTCTCAAAAGATTCCCCAGGAATCTTCTCAGAGTACCCCCTTCCAAAGTGGTCCATATTTTTCTGAAAAGGCCACAGGGAAGGCAACATGAGTTTAGAAGCAAGCTGAAAAACAGGGTGGCCATAAAAGAAATGTAACAATCCATAAGCAGAAAACATTCTCATACTCCTCTCATATGTTTTTTTCTCTCAGGCTTAGTGCACTTTGTCCAAAGCAAAGGATTCATTTCTCTTCTTCCCGGCAACACAACTTCAAGAGTCTTAGGGAACTGATATTGCAAGTATTCATATCCATTTTTTAAAAGAATAGTTTATTGATTTTTTTTTTTTTTTTGTATAAAGAGGAAGAGAGAAGAGAGAAACATCAATGTGAGAGCATAACATCAATTTGCTGCCTCCTGCACACCTCCCTACCACACATCAAGCCCACAACCCAGGTATGTGCCCTGACTGGGAATCGAACTGGCAACCTTTCTATGCATGAGATGATGCCCAACCTATTTAGCCACACCAGCCAGGGCCATTCATATGCATTTAGATTTCTCTCCTTCATCACCTACAGCCAGGTAAGCACCTTATTCTCCAGTCCACGTATTTCCTCTAAGGTGGTCCTCTTCCCTAGCTATTTGGAATCTCTTTTTTATTGTTTTATGGCCTCTATTACCCAAAAGTTCACCTTTTCTGAGAAAATGACTAGTTTCATAAATCATGCCTAATGCTCTTTGATATTGTTTTATTTATTCATTCATCAGTTGATGGACATTTGGGTTGTTTTCACTTTTGACTATTAATAATGCTACTGTGAACATTTATATATATAAGTTTTTATGTAGACATGTGTTTTTATTTCTCTGGGGTATATATCTAGGAGTGGAATTGTTGGGTAACATACTAACTTTATGATTCCTCCTTTGAGTAATGCTCAAAGTAGCCGCACCATTTCCTATCCCCACTAGCAATTTATGGGTGATCCAATTTCTCTACATCCTTGCCGATACTTACAGTTATCTATGTTTTCACTGTAATCATCCCAGTGGGAATAAAGTGGTATCTCACTGTGGTTTTGACTTGCATTTCCCTTTATGGATCATGATTTTGAGTATCTTTTCAATATGTTTCTTTGCCATTTTGAAGAAATATCTTTCAAACATTTTGCCCATTTTTAAACTGAGTGATTTTTTATAACTGAGTTGTAAGAGTTCATATATTGTGGATATAGCTCTTCATCAATATATGGTTTGAAAACATTTTCTCACAAGATGTGTGTTGTCTGTTTACTTTCTTTATGGTGTCATTTGAAGCATGAAAGTTTTCGGTTTTGATGAAGTACAATATGTCTTTTCTTTGTCACTTGTGTTTTTAGTCTCAGATCTGAGAAGGCTGTATCGGACCCAAGATTATGCATATTTTTCCTATGTTTTCATCTAATAGTTTATAGTTTAGCTCTTGCATTTAGGCCTATGATCTCTTTTGAGTTAATTTAGTAAAATTTTGTGGAATAGTGTAAGGAAATACTCTAACTTGATTCTTTGGCATGTGAATATCCAGTTGTACCTGCACCATTTGTGGGAAAAAAAATTTTCTCTCATTGAAGTCTTGGCACCCTTGTCAAAAATCATACATGTAAAGGTTTAATTCTGGACTCTCAATTTTATTCTATTGATTTTTATGTCTATACTATATGAGTACAACACTGCCTTGATTACTATGGCCTGACTAGGTCTTCCAGTACTTATGAATAGAATTGGCAAGAGCAGACAGTATTTTATCATTCAGCATGATATTAGCTGTAGGCTTTTCACAGATACTCTTTATCAACTTAAGGAAATTTCCTTCTGTTTTTAGTTTGCTATGTGTTTTTATTATATAAGGTTGTAGGATTCTGTCAAGTGCTGCTCTGTTTTTATTAATATAAGCATGTCAATTTTGTTCTTTATTGTTACATTACATTGATTAACTTGTTAGAAATTAAACCAGCCTCTACTTCTGAAATGAATTTCACTTGGTCATGGTATATAATAATTTTACAAAAGTATTTTGAAATATTTCCTTTTTAAGTTAAAGAATGGAAGAGATATCAAATTTGTCACCCTTGAATTCATTGTGCGTAATACAGGTTTGGGGATCAATCTTAATGTGACATGAACTCTGAGCAGTAGACTCAGTAAACCAAGCAGCTGCATAGTAGCAAATAAATAATTCCCATAGATCCCTTGTAGCTGACTTATTGGGAAAACTTTATAAGTGTTAGGTAAGTAATAATTGAATATAGTCTCATTTCAAGCTGTAAATATATACAAATGATACATTACAAATCTGAGGAACTAAGATCAGAGATTGGTGGGTAGAGAGAAGAAATCACCTAACAATCAAAAAATGTAAATGTCCAGAGAATAAAACCATTAAAAAATAAAAATAAAAATTGCAGCTTCCATGTGACTTGCTGAACCATGGGGACTTTCTATCACACATTAATGTGGGGGGAAAGGTAGAACAGATGGAAACTAAGGCTCAAAGAAGTTAGATGAATCTATCAATTTCAGATCATATGACTCCCTGTCCACTTTTTCTTACAAGGTCCACCTCCCTTGACAAAGATGCTCAAATGCATCTGTCTGGCCAGCTCTTTATAGTGTGCAAATCACTGTCACATATATGGTCCTGTTTCATTCGGAAGCCTTTGCCCAGTGCCCCTGCCTCACATATCAACTAAGGACAGATAGGGGCCCTTGCCTCTTGGGTGATGACAGTGGCAGGATTTATTCTGAAAATTATTAAGAATTTTGTTTCAGCCTAACTGGTTTGGATTAGTAGATAGAGCGTTGGCCTGCTGACTGAAAGGTCCCAGGTTCAATTCCAGTCAAGGGCATGTACTTAGGTTTGGGGCACATCCCCAGTAGGGGGCGTGCAGGAGGCAGCTGATCGATGTTTCTCTCTCATTGATGTTTCTAACTCTCTCTCCCTCTCCCTTCTTCTCTGTAAAAAATCAATAAAATATATATTTTTAAAAAATAATGTTCCATATTTTACACAGAAGTCAGGGTAAAAGAAATTTAACTTAAATCATGTGATTCGCTGTACTAAAATGGATGTAAATATAGAAAGGTGATCTATTAAGCAATGATCTACACAAATCTGAGTTGCTTATGGGTAGAACTATAGAGTAAACAGAAGCCAGTGCTTTTAATCTACTAGCAAATATAATACATATGTACCCAGATGTTCATATTGAACTAAAAACACAGAGAGAAAATTTACTAGTTTACAACAGTGATTAAGACAAGCCACATTTTTACTGACATCTTGAAAATGATTGGTTAAACTAATTTCATATAGAATTAAATTTATCCATATTTACCAAAAAGAACTTCTAGTGGGTCACTGAAATTGATAGCCTGGTAAAATAGAGACTTCCTGGGTCCATCCTTTAGACTCTATTGTGGGGGTTGTACTACAAGGATGCTATATAGGATGGGAATGGGATCTCTACTAGCAATACAGTGCAGGGAAAAGAGTGTGTGGCTAGGAAACAGTCATAACAGAACCTTTGAAGAAAGAGTATGAGTGAATTGATGGATGGAGAGATGAATGGCCTTGTTATCAAAGGATCAGGGAATTTGGCTAATTGGGTGTCTTTAGGCAGGTGAATTCACTGCTAGGCTTCCATTTCTTACCTGGCAAATGGAAATATGCACATCTGCCCTTCCTCACAAGTTGCTGTGAATTTGAAATGGGATAATAACTTTAAGGTAATTTCAAAACTGTAAAATAGCAAACAGATATAAAATAGCAGTGTTATTAGCTGAAACTGATCATTTCAAGAACACAACAAGAAGCTAGAGGGGGAAAACTGAGTCAGGGCAGTTGGGACAGAGGTAAAAGATGTTCAGTGAAATAGGTTCTTGTTGAAGAAATCCAAAGTGTTCCAAATTTTAAGACTCACAGAGATATGGATTAAGCTGTCCTTGTAAAATAAATGTCTTCCTGTCCAACTCCTACTTTGAATGTTACAAAGTACTTTATGATAGTGCACACCACCCCAAAATGTATTTATAGACTTATGAACAAAATTATCTGTGTGACCTCCAGCCACCTTCTTCCCTTATTTTCTTTTTATCTATACTAATAAAAGGATAATATGCTAATTAGACCAGACATCCATCCAGATGTCCTTCCAGACAAAGCCACGGTGGCTGGGGCCAAGGCAGAGGCAATTAGGGGTGACCAGGCCAGCAGGGAGGGCAGTTGGGGGTGACCAGGCCAGCAGGTAGAGGCAGTTAGGGGCAATCAGGCTGGCAGACAGAGGCAGTTAGGGGTGATCAGGCAGGCAGAGGCAGTTAGGAGTGATCAGGCAGGCAGAGAGTTTAAGAGCAATCAGGTAGGTAGGGGAGTAGTTAGGGGCATCAGGGAGGCAGGTAGGCGAGCAGTTAGGAGCTCAGAGATCCAGGATTGTGAGAGGGATGTCCGACTGCCTGTGGGATCAGGTCTAAAGCAGCAGTCAGATATCCCTCAAGGGATCCCAGATTGGAGAGGGTGCAGACCAGGCTGAGGGACCTCCCCCCCATACATGAATTTCATACATCGGGCCTCTAGTGTTAGTATATTGAGCTTTAATTAAGACAACCTTGTGAAAAAATGTTAATATAAGTTTAAAATCTAAAACATGAAGCAGTTGGAGACTATAGGAGCCATAGAATTGCAAGAATAATAAAATATCATTTCAGGAAAACAATCTGCAATGTGTGCGCTTGTGTAATAGGAAGGAAGGAGATTTGCATGCAGGAGCATGCAGGAGCAGAGAGAAAAAAAATCAGAGGAGTTGGGAAATAGTACTTAAGAAAATAGATAAGCTAAAATTTTCCCTCACTTGAATGGAGTAAACGTTCTTTGAAAAAGCTGGACTCGGGTTCTGGGAAGGACTGGGGCATAGAGTCTTTTTGAATGATAGATAGCATTAAACAGCTATTTTGTTAACAGCATTAATCAACCCAAATTTACTAAGCCCCTCAAAATTGTGCCCTGCCCCACTTTGGAGACAGCCTCTTCTCTTTATAATACAAATTTCAGAGTGTACTTTTGTATTAGCTAGGAATCCCCATCATATTAAATTATTTCTATTCTAAAGAATTTGTTTGAAATAAATTGATTGGAATGCTTGAGGCTTATCTATCATGATTAGAAGTCACAATGACACAATCTGAATTAAATTACTAAGTGTGCAATGCAAAGATTAACAAAACAATGAGATTCAGCATCATTGGCCCACATTACAGATACTGGTAAAGCCTGTGAGATAATCTCACGTATTCTGCTTCAGCAGCGTTTCTATGACACAGTAAAGAAAAAACTTTTGTATTTCAGTATAAAGCCATGACCTAGCAACTATCTTTAAGTCCACATGTCCTATATGGCTTTTCATTTCTGATTTCTAAGATCTTTTATTTTTTATAAATAACTTTTTATTGATTTTGTAAAGACAGAGAGGAAGTGAGAGGGAGTGAGAGAAACATCAATCAGCTGCTTCTTGCATGCCCCCTATTGGATATGGGGCCCACAACCAGGGCATGTGCCCTGGAACTGGCAACCTCTCGATGCATGGGACAGCGTTCAACCAACTGAGCCACACCAGTGATGTATGAATTTTGTAGTGCTGATAGTGTATGCATTTAAAAATCATACCACTGCATTCTAACCTGTAAAAATTTAATTATAAAAATATTCAACAAAGTGAATGCCTTATCAAGACTCAAATGGAGAAACAAAAATACTACTCTTCCCCCTCAAAAGTTCATGTGATCCAGGATCTAAAAGACAACATTCACCCTAGGGAAATGGCAACTGAACAACATGTGAGATGAAAGCACTTAGAATTATTATAGATTTAGAGCTGCACTGTCCAAAATGGTAGCCATTAGCCACATGTGAGCACTTTAAATGTGGCTAGTACAACTGAGGAGCTGAATTTTAATGTTATTTCCTTTTTATTAAAAAACTGAAAATTCTGGTTATTGGGAAACTTTCAAGTATGTTCAAAACAACTTGGTATATGAATCTACTTCTTCAACAGTAAATCTTTTGAAATGTATATACAGATCCAGCACTGAATTTCTGATGAATATGTAGTCTCTGAATTGTGTTGTGCTATAAAACACACACTGGATTTCCAAAATGTAGCAACAACAAAAAAAGAATTTAAATCTCCCATTAATGATTGTTAATATTGATTACACACCAAAATGATAATTTTGCTATATTAAGTTAAATATTATTAAAATTAATTTAACATGATCTTTTTACTATTTTAATTGTGACTAATAGAACATTTAAAATTACCTATGACTCATATTTTGTTTCTACTAGACAGTCTGATTTAGAGCAGTATGCCCTCAGGCACAGGTGAAAGTTTATAAATAATTAAGTAAGAATTCTCTGTATAAAGGCAATCTCATCGACAAAGTAAACTCATATAGCACTTTTTGAAGGCTCAGACAAAAGTAGCCCATATTATCTACTTCAGGGTGAGACCACACTCAGGAGGATCCATTCAAGCTTTGGGGACCTCCCAGTGAGAAAGATGCACAGTGTGTAGAGTTCAGAGCAAGTCAGAAAGAATTACTGAATGGCCAGAGGGGTTGACTTATGAGGAGGGAAATAAAGGAATGAAATCTAAGGAAGGACTAAAGATGATATAATTGTCTGCAAAGGACAGAGGGGAATTAGTTGGCATGACAAAAGAAGTTATAACTAGAACTAATGGGATAAAGGGAAGAAAAGAAAATTTAGGCTTGAGACATTTCAAGTTGAGGAAAAACTAGACAGGGCTCAGGGGGTAAAGCTGACCCAGGATTGACAAAGGAATGGAGGACCTGACCCAGAGGTCTTTCCAGCTCTGATTTCTTAAATCCTTTCTTGGTGGTGTAGTAATTTGCTGATAGAGGTGAGCGTGGCAGGCACAGGAGGAGGTGGGAGGATAAACTGGGTAGCCATTTCTATCTGTAGCGATTCTGAGATGGCTATGGTCTCCTTGCTCCTCTGGCTTCCTGAAGCATCATTTTGGTGACATTGGTGTGTGTCCCCTCTTGGGAATCTCTGTAGTGTCCCTTTGATATTCATGTGTGTCTGCACAAAAACTCCACCAGGAATAGTGTGTCACAAGGCAAATCTGCTCAATGACTCACAGGGTTGTGAAGCCACAGATATGGTGCACCTGTTTGTTACTAAGTGGGGTTTTCCCCCCACCACAGTTTCTTTGTGAAACAGAAGTAGAAAGAGCCAAGTCCCGGCCTGAAGATTTAAAACAGATTGATGTTCACACATGCACCACATCTATTTCTCAACAGCCTTCCAACACACAGTACCGAGACTGCTCACAAATACTGATATGGGAGACATTATCTACAAGAAAAGATAGATCACCAACTTAAAAATATCTTATAGTTATCACCAATTTGCAAACATCACTCTGGTAACCCTTCAAATAACATCACCTATGCTCCACGAAAGGTTACAAAAACACATGTTTCCACAATCGATGGAAAGGAAATGAATAGAAGGGGTCAATGGAGAGAAAAGGGGGGCGTATGTAAGTAATATTTTCAATAATGAAGTTTTTTTAAAGCAAAAAAAAAAATAACTTACATTAATTCAAGTGTATTGTATGAGGAAGGAACTCTCCATTATCATCAAGGGTATACTAGTATGTGGGGTGGGAGGGAATATCACACCCCTTTTTCCTCACTCTATATAATCTTATTTAAAAAAATAAAAGACAGAAAGCAATGATACTGCAAACTCTTCCACACACATCACTAGCAGTTTCTTCTTGTTCTGCTAATTTCCCAAATGTGAAATGTAAATAGTTCTAGTTTTCAAAAATTAGCTCTGATGTGGGGCTTTTTTTCCCTTCCAAGACTCTAATTAAGAGCACGGATTCTAGAATTAGAGTGCCAGGGTTCAAATTCTGGCTCTCCCACTTAAGAGGTGCATGACTTTGGGCAAGTTACTTTCTTCTCTAAGCCTCAGTTTCCTCATCGTCAAGCTGGGTCTTGTATCTCTCTCATAGAAGGTAACTTAGAGAAGTACGTGAGCTAGAGTACATAAAATTCATCGCGTAGCACCTGGCACAGGGCACACACTGACACATAGTCTTTGTTGTTGTTTCTGCTGCTGTTGTCATTGTTATGACTGATAGTCACCAGTGGTGGAGCACCAGGCAACTAGTCAGGAAATACAAGCAGTTAAACAATCGAAAGCAGAAATCTGAAGAAATCCAGTGCTCTGTAGGAGAGTAACAGGTTGCCTCACCTGCCAAACACATACTGGAGAGCAGACTCCACTCTTTATTCAGTGAAATGACTCTTGAACCTTGAGATCAAATGGGCTGGATGAGTGTACTTGAAATAGCCATTGCATAACTCTGTTAGGCTAAACTGGGATAAATTATTAGCATGGCCCTGGAACTGTGCTTCGTTGTGCAATCAAGAGATTCTGTATGGTTTTACTTTTCGTATGAAAAAAAATATATCAAAAACTAGAACCAGAAAACATTTGGAATTTTTTTTCAGTCCATGGCCAGATCTTACAACATCGGTGATTTAAACCAGGCATAGAATATGAACTCAACTAGGCTTCTAATATTTCTGCATTACTTGGTTATGGTGAACAAGGCAGTCACTGGCTGTTGCTGAAACTCTGCAGCATGGGGAGCTTAGGCTAAAGGGCTGTGCAGGACCACTGGGATCTCGCCTTCACAGGGTGACTCTCCTGGCATGCTGGGATAACTTAGTCCTCCGATGCTCAAGTCTTCAGCACCCACCGTAAGTAAAAAAATAAAAATATTAAATTTACTAAGTTCAGAGATAAAAATCAAAGCCACATTTACCGACCAAGAAGCCAACCAACAATGATGTGAAGCAAGGAAAGAGAAATCTACATTCACCCTGGTTTAAATTTGCAAGAATATGATAGAAGAACGAATTACGTGTACAACTCTAATGTATCTCCTTTCCAAAAGTCTTCACGAAGTACACACAGGATTTCATAAATCCATTAGGAACTGATTTTCTAAATGGCTACAATTCTACCAGCACTGTTTTTCCTGAGAGAGGAAGCTGTTTATTTGCATCTTCTATGCTGTCTTTTCCAAAGAGCCATTAAGCGAAGAAGCAGCTACAAACAAGTACCTGAAAAGAATGGGATCAAGGCAATGGTACAAAGCTTTGTCCCAGCAATCTGAATGCAGGTGTGAGAGACACAAACCAGGTGGCTAAAAGGCTTCTTTGTTTGAAGCTGTCAGTAGGAGGACCTGATTAATCTCATGCCCCATCCCTAAACTCCCTTTTAACTATGTCAAGACATCGCCTCACATCAGGAAGTCTACAATGACATGGCTATGTGCTAAGCTCAGTTAATGTGGCCCTAGGTTTAAACACTTCAGGTTGAAAGTGGATAATTGGTGGTAGTGGATTTTAAAAGCTCACACAGGTGCCTTTGAAAAGAGGTCAAAAGTCAAGTGCATCTCTCCTGAGAGTACTGGTGAGCCCTTCCTAAGGAGATCAAAATTCTTTCACACAAACCCCCAGGGTCTTGTAAGAACTGTTATTAATTTAGTTCTGTATGTTCCAAATAATGGAAAAACGATACCACATGTGTATATTCCCAGTAACCTGGGCATATTTGTTCCAGAGAGGTAAATGTTAGATAGATTTTCACCTGGCACTTCTGGGTTGCTAATGAAGTAATCCCCTTTCTACCAGGGCAAAACTGGGAGTTCGGGTCAGGGTAATGAACCTTGAAAACGATGAAAAGCCTGAGGGAAAAAAGAGTATAAACAGAGGAATGTGTTGTCATATACTGAGTGTATTTGTAAAACCAAAGCTATGGAGTTTTAACTATAGCTCATAAAAAAACAACACATAAACATTGCTGAATATATTCTGAATTCAAAAAAAGTGTCTTATTAAGCATTTTCCCTTTTTATTTAATATAAATTACAACGTTTCATCATTACAACATATTTTACATTTTGAAAAGCACTCAAACACCCCAGCCATTAATTGGTACATTGGAAATACCAGTTGGGAAGTTTTCCAGTTCCATTTAGAGGTCCTCCACTGTCCACCTTTACTTTCTCTTTCCACTTTTAGTAAAGATATCTACTATCCTATTACACTTAAGATGTGTTGTTTATTATATGCTATATTTGAAGTTAATTTTAAAACTGAACATATAGCTAGAAATTTTTATGGTTTTGCATATATCCAGTAAAATATTTAATTTTATATCTTTTGTGGCTGCCTATAAAAGCGACAATAGGATACTGATATTTTTAAGCCTTCATATATACCCATTAGAATGGCTATTAATAAGAAATACAAGTCCTGGGAAAGAAGAGGAAAAATTGGAACTCATGCACGTTTGGTGAGAATGTAAAAAGAAAAAGTATAGCCGCTATGGAAAACAGTATAGTTCCTCAAAATTTTAAAAATAGGATTACCATATAATCCAACCATTTCACTCCTAGGTGTACACTCCCAAAAACTGAAAGCAGGAATCCAAGCAGATGTTTATACACCATGTTCAGAGCAGCACTATTTGCGATAGCCCCAAACTAAAGCAACCCCTGTGCCCATCAACAAGTGAACAGATTACTTATCTAAACTAATAAAAGAGCAATATTGAAATTAACCATCCCTTCGGGATACCTACAGCCAATCAGAGCAGCTGTATGCAAATTAGCACAGCCAAGATGGCGGAGGCCCACCACAAACCAGTCCCACAGGAGGAGCAGGGTGGGAGGAGCAAGCAGGCCCCCAGGCTGCGGCCTGGAAATAGACAAAT